>JACBAD010002116.1:0-206102 GCA_014281905.1 Aspergillus hiratsukae
CCTCCCACCGACCTCCAACCCCGAGGCCCGCGCACTCGTCCGCACCCTCGCACACATCATGTCCTGCGACGTGCAGCCCGTCACCAACCTCCGGATTCTAAAACGGGTGGCCCCCTTCGGCGTGGACCGGGCCGCGTGGTCGAAGGAGCTGATTGAGGATGGGTTCCGCGCGTACGAGGCCATCACGGCGAAGAGCGCGGGGGTTTTCAGCGTGGGCGATAGCATTACCATGGCGGATGTGTGTCTGCTTCCTGCGGTGTGGGGTGCTGAGAGGGCGGGGGTGAAGGTGGAGGATTTTCCTACGATCTATCGGGTTGCGCAGCGGTTGGAGGAGGAAGATGCGGTGAAGAGGGCGCATTGGAGGACGCAGCCTGATACGCCGGAGGAGTTTCGAGTGAGTTTGGTTTGAAGAGAGATGGCTTATTTGAAAGAGATTTGTGGGACAGATTCCGGCGCACTGGTCCATTTAATATAATTGTGATGGTCCCTGAATCTCAACCTGAGGAAAATGTCATATTGATGGTCTATCTAATTCCATACTCATATGAAGCTAGCTCATAGGCAACATCCTTTTGGGGGTAAGATAAAAGAAAAGACTCCATGGTCATGAACAGCTAGAACTCCAATTTGAGGGCCGGAAGAATTGTGCCAACACAGTCACCAAAGCCAACGTAGTTTCCTTCTGTGCCAGCCATTCCGCGCAGAATGACAGTGTCTCCATCCTCTAAGAACAATCTCTCCGAGCCGTCAGCCAGCTTCAGAGGGTTCTTGCCGTTGGTCTGCTCGAGAAGACTGCCCTGAGTCTGATCCTCCTTGCCAGAAATGGTACCACTGCCGAGCAGGTCGCCAGTGTTCATGTTGCAACCCGTAATGGTGTGGTGCGTCAGCATCTGAGGGAACGAGTACAGCAAGTTTTTGGCGTTGGTGCGAGAGATCAAAGTAGGTTTTCCACCAGCGTTGGTGATTTCAACCTCGAGAGGGATGTCGTAGACATTATGTTCGCGCTTCTCGCGCAGGTAGGGCAGCAGAGATTCCCGGTTGCCGGGCTTCAGACCAGCGGTGCGGAAGGGCTCCAAAGCGTCGATTAAGACAACCCAGGGTGTGATGGTAGTGGCAAAGTTCTTTGCGTTGAAGGGCCCCAGAGGAACGTACTCCCAAGCCTGAATATCACGGGCCGACCAGTCGTTCATCAGCACGACGCCGAAAATGTGGTCCTCGGCCTCATCAATGGAAACGGGCTGGCCCAGCTCATTGCTCTTGCTGACAAAAGCCGCCAGTTCCAATTCGATATCCAGTCTCTTACAGGGGGAAAATGTTGGCACCTTGGGGTTAGCCGCAGGGTTGGCCAGGATCTGACCATTGGGACGGCAGATAGGAGTGCCCGAAGTCACGACTGAGGAGGCACGGCCGTGGTATCCAACAGGGAGATGCTTGTAGTTGGGCTGCAGAGCGTTCTCAGGCCCACGAAACAGCACTCCAATGTTGTACGCATGATTGAGCCCCGCGTAGAAATCGGTGTAGTCGCCAATCTGCATGGGAAGATGGTTGGTCACCTCTGACAAGGGCAAAAGCGCCTCCTGCTGCAGGGTGGAATTGTCCTTGAGAATCTGCGGGAATGGCGTGTCGGCGCGGAAGATGCTCTGAATATATTCGCGCACTTGACGGTGCACGGGACGGCCGAGCGCTGCAAAAGCGTTCAGAGTCGGCTGGCTGAATACACTGAGATGGGGCTGGATGACGGGGAGCTGCGAGAAACCGCCCGACGAGGCGAAGACGCTCAGGTTCAGCGCATAGTCACCGATCGCGACTGCAGCCACACGAGATGTGATTTTTGCAGAGGAGATGATACCGAATGGAATATTCGCCAGAGAAAAGGGCGAGTTCTTGGGAATCGGAAGCCACGAAGCCATTGTGATGAGGTCGGTAGAGCGGGAAAAATGGGTATCAACAGGGAGGACAAGGAGATCAAGGAACCTTCAAATGACTTGCTCAGGATTATCCATGAGCGGGACAACGATATTAAAAAAAGGATTCTCAACTCCTGTCTGCCCCTCATATTTGGGACTCCTATTCATCCCTTCATGGACGATTCCGTGCGGACAGACACTGCGGAAACAACCCGCGTCGCCCGCTTATCACCGGCTGTTGTTGACGTCTTCCCCCTCCATCGCCAATTCCGCTGTTCTACCCACCCCCGCAGTCTAGATGGTCCTTCAGCTCATCAGCTTTGCGGACGAGAATTGCCGCGATGATGGCCGCGGCTGGTCCTGACGGCTTCTTTCATTTTCGTGTTCACGAAGTATTCGGTTCATAAGAAGACCAGCTATCCCTCTCCGCTGGACCTGATTGTATTGTACGGTTGTATCCTTGTCAACCAGCTCACCGTGTCCGTAATTTGCAGGTATCAGACATCATGCCTGTCACACAGTTCTCACATCCCGATCCTTACTCATACCAAATTGGCTTCGACTCCTATCATGAGTATGGACGAAACTCAGTTGCATCGAATTCGCAGAGCTGACTGAGCCTTTAGGACGGAAGCCGTCGAAGGGGCCCTCCCTATAGGGCAGAACTCCCCTCAGAAGGCACCCCATGGACTCTACGCCGAGAAGCTGTCTGGAACCGCTTTTACAGCTCCGAGGCATGAGAACAAGCAGACTTGGGTCTACAGAATCCTCCCTGCTGCTGCGCATGAGAACTTCAAGGCCGAAGATGCCGACTCCTACCACACCCGCATGACAACAGAGACGCACAAGCTACATCATATCCCCAACCAGCTACGATGGGATCCCTTTGACTTGGATGAGACTGTGGACTGGGTCCACGGTCTGCATCTTGTTGCTGGCGCCGGAGACCCCACGTTAAAGCACGGTCTGGGTATTATTTTGTACGCTGCTGGGAAGGATATGGGAAAGGAAGCCTTTTACTCGGCAGATGGTGACTTTTTGATTGTCCCTCAGCATGGTGTGTTGGACCTCCAGACGGAGCTGGGAAGACTCATGGTTCGCCCTAAGGAGATTTGCGTGATCCCTCGCGGTGTCAGGTAAGTCAGTTCTTGTTCCCAAACCCTAACTTCAATCACCGGGAGGAACAAAACCACTGACGGTGGACTATAGATACCGCGTCACCCTTCCGGCGGGGCCCGTGAGAGGATACATTTGTGAACTCTACCAAGGCCACTACCAGCTACCGGAGCTGGGCCCCATCGGCTCTAACTGTCTTGCCAATGCGCGCGACTTCCAAGCCCCTGTCGCCTCGTTCGAGGATGAAGAAGAACCGACCGAGTGGCGGCTTTACAGCAAGTTCAACAACACCCTCTTTTCTGCACGCCAGGACCACACCCCCTTTGACGTTGTCGCGTGGCACGGCAACTATTACCCTTACAAGTACGACCTTGGTCGTTTCAACACCATCGGCTCCATTTCCTTTGATCACCCCGACCCTTCAATCTTCACTGTCCTTACCGGACCATCAGATCATGCGGGTACCGCTATTGCCGATTTCGTGATCTTCCCACCTCGTTGGCTGGTGGCAGAGAACACCTTCCGGCCTCCATGGTATCACCGAAACACCATGTCGGAATTCATGGGGCTGATCTGCGGCAACTACGATGCGAAGACGGGCGGCGGGTTTCAGCCGGCAGGCGCCAGCTTACACAACGTCATGAGTGCTCATGGTCCCGACGCGGATGCTTTCGAGGGTGCCAGCAATGCCGAGCTGAAACCTCAGAAGGTTGGCGATGGAAGTCTGGCATTCATGTTCGAGAGGTATGTAGTGATTAAGTTACATTGACAGACTCAATTGCTGACCATCCCTTTAGCTGTCTCATGGTTGGTGTGTCCGAATGGGGTCTCAAAACGTGCCAGAAAGTGCAGGGGGAATACAACGAGCACAGCTGGCGTCCATTGAAGAGGCACTTCAAGAATCCTAACAAGGCCTAAAAAGGAAGATAAAAACTTATGTGCTGCCTCTATTATGTTTACTTGTAAATTGACTATATACTATTTGTCTTTCTATGATTAGCCAGCGCAACTTGAGCTAGATTTAATGAAATGCTTGTTTAGAGCATTTATCGATAATGCTTAACATACTGGATTGAAGATGCCATAAATTACCAAATCACTATCAATGCACAGAGCCAAGATCGGAATCATGAATTGTAGCCGCAGAACACAGATCATTATATATCACAAATGCAAGATAAATTCAAGTAATCAAATAGACCCCTCAACCTCCTTTCTCAACGCCTCCTTAACAATAGCTCCACACATCTTCGCGTACGGATTCGTCTGCACAGCCAACTGCTGGGCAACCTTATTCCCATACCTCCCTCCAAAGAAGAAATCCCGACTCGCCATCTCCTCAAGTTGATCCGGCCCCAGATCTCGCAACTTATCCGGCCCACCTACCATCCCATTACCGTCTGAATTCTTCTTCAACCTCGCAGCCTTGAGTAACAGATACCCACGATGCGTATGCGAGTCTGCCAGGATGCGCGCCTGGACCGTCGAAACCGGGTCAGCAGGCGACCTGGGCGTGCAGAGCGAGATCGCTTTCCCTAGATCGGAGAAGAGGCGGGATGCTTGTTCAGTATTACCCGCGGCAAAAATAGCTTCATCTGGGTCTGTCGATGTGTCTGCCGTCTTTTCGATGTGCATGCGGAGAGCCTGGGCTCTGTTCACGTAGGCGGATGGGAAAGTTGGGTGCTCTGTGATTAGGGCGTCGAAGTCCCTGATAGCGGAGGTGATGGTGTCCGTTGAGACGTTGTCAGATTGGAGGTTGCTGATGATGCTCAGCTCGCGGGCTTTGAGAGCCTCGTGGTCGCTCGCTGAGATGTGGAGGTATTCTGGGAATGGCGAGAGAGATGGGTCGATTGTGACGGCTGAGGAAGGGGATGATTCGGCGTCGAAGAGGGCTTGCAGGACTGCAGAGTCGTTGGATGTGAGGGAAGGCCGACTGGCTTGGACTGTGGTGCCTGTGGCCATCTTGTTGGTATTTTGATATCGCAGCTGAATGATGTGGTGTGTCACGGATCGCTGGTCGACAAACACAGCAATTATTACAAGAGCTTGAGCATTAATCTGGATACGAGCTTCAGCCTTGAGTATGAGCTCATCAAACTAATAATATAAATTATTATCGATATCATTAGGATACTCCCGGCTCTTTGACGCTTTCCCGTCTCATTGTCACCGCGGCCGGATTTTTGTTCAAATACCCGCGTCCACCCGGGTATCTCCTCTAAATACCCGCCAGCAGCCGACCACAGCCCGACGAAGGGTCGGCCCCTTTCGTTGACTGGACACTGTATGGATCTCGTGCATCTCGATGCCATCATGACTGAGCACGGAAGCTCAAGGTGTCGCACACTGGAAGATGTGCTTTTTATCCGGGCCCTCCGGGCCCGGATGTTTGGTTCACCTTATAAGAGATATGACTCGTCCAGTAATGAGGATGGTTCAACAGACTGAATCGATATCCAACAGCCTCTTCAATAGCTCTTATACTACAGGCTAATTTCTTACTTGACAAGAGCAACATATTTCTCCTACCAACTTTACTTCAACATGGCTCCCTCGGCTATCTCGACGAGCCCTCCACCAACCGACCGGGTTTCCTCAACCCTTGACAGCTACAAAGGCTATGACCATGTCCACTGGTACGTAGGCAACGCAAAGCAAGCTGCCTCATACTATATTACCCGCATGGGCTTCAAGCGCGTCGCCTACCGCGGTCTCGAGACAGGATGCCGCAGCGTCTGCTCCCACGTCGTCCGCAACGGCCACATCACCTTCATCCTCACTTCGCCTCTCCGCTCTCTGGATCAAATGGACCGTTTCCCGCCTGAAGAGCAGGAACTGCTCAAGGAGATCCATGCTCATTTGGAGAAGCACGGTGACGGCGTCAAGGACGTTGCTTTTGAGGTCGACTCGGTGGACTCCGTCTTTTATGCTGCGACGAACAATGGTGCCAAGGTTGTTTCTCCCCCTCGGACCCTTGAGGATGCAGATGGTGAGGTGCTAGTGGCGACTATCCAGACTTATGGCGAGACCACGCACACTTTGCTGGAGAGGGGCTCGTACCGCGGCGCATTCCTGCCAGGATATCGCGTTGAATCCGGGGCAGAGGACCCCGTCTCTCAGCTGCTGCCTGGTGTGCACTTGAAGCGGATTGACCACTGTGTCGGAAACCAGGACTGGGATGAAATGGACCAAGTTTGTGAATAGTAAGTGGCCCACTTTGGCGACGAGTAGTCCTGGTACTGACTGTTACCAGCTACGAGAAGGCTCTCGGTTTCCATCGTTTCTGGTCTGTTGACGACAAGCAAATTTGCACGTGAGTATTATGTGTCAACAGGACATTCAGCAGAAGACTGATGCGACCTCAGGGAATACTCCGCTCTCAAGAGTATTGTGATGGCCTCGCCGAACGAGGTGGTGAAGATGCCCATCAACGAACCCGCCAAAGGCAAGAAGCAGTCCCAGATCGAAGAATACGTCGACTTCTACAACGGCGCAGGCGTTCAACACATTGCTCTTCTCACAGACGACATCATCCGAGACATTACCAATCTCAAGGCTCGCGGTGTTGAGTTCATCAAGGTTCCAGACACATACTACGAAGACGTAAAGGTGCGGCTGAAGAAAGCCGGCTTGACCCTCCACGAGGACTTTGAGACAATTCGCAGCCTGGACATTCTGATTGACTTTGATGAGGGCGGATATCTGCTGCAGCTGTTTACCAAGGTATGTCACTTCCCGCTGCATAGGCAGTCCTAGTCAGTCACGCTAACAGAGAACAGCACTTGATGGACCGTCCCACCGTCTTCATTGAAATCATCCAGAGACACAACTTCTCTGGCTTTGGCGCCGGCAACTTCAAATCGCTCTTTGAGGCCATTGAACGGGAACAGGCCCTCCGTGGCAACCTTGTATAGGACTTTTGGTGTTTTCGCTTATTCCTGCGTTTGATTTCCGTTGGATACCAGACATGTAGCTTTGCATTGTATGTAGCGTTGATTGGTAAATGAAACAGGCTTTAGTTCTTTCAGTCTTGGACAAGTTATGCGATAACCCTTACATCCTTGCTCGTTGTCGTTTGTAGACCACTTCATTCAGTCCTCTTCACCGACAGATAGTCCAAGGAATCATTCACTGCTGGATTGGGAGCCTCAAAAGCATTCACCGCTCGTATACCCCTCCTCAACCTATAAGACCTGGAGCTTTCTCCTACGAATCTGTCTTGGTTCGTCCTTCCATCAACTACACAGAGGACAGTCATCCTCTACCCTTAGGCAGACAGCCTGTCGTTGATTCGATAGGGCTACTTGCTTGAGCAAACACCCCTCTGCCTCTTTTCTCTCTCTCTTAAGACAGAGCTTCATTCTTTGCTTCCCTCATGACCTCACCTATCTTCTTTTGAGTTGGAGATGACATGGTCAACCCTTGTATGTATCCGCTCTGCCCTCTGGGATCCTCACTATGCACTTACCAAGGTTCCTGACTATTTCTAGCGATATCGAACCGGAAACACCTAGAAAACGGCCATGTTCTCCACACTGTCAGTACACATCTGCAGATTCTGCAAATGCACCGTGCGAGATACATGGACGACCACCGCAGTCCCTGCGGCTTCTATTCACATCCGAACGAACATGGTTTCTGATGAGGTCGAGCTCGATGACCTTCCTGGTGCCAGAACTGGATGCATGACCAAGTCGCATCTAGTACCAGGCCATCCCTTCGCCAGTGCTTCTCTTCTTTGCAGCACTCATCCACGAATCATGGAGCGACTTCTTACCCAGAGAAGAACAACATAAGAACATTTCATGGGTCCGTTCTGGGCTCAACCAATGTTTTACTAGAATGAATCTGGTAGACTTCCGATCAACACAAAGTATGTCTAATACCGGTGAGAGCGTCCACAGACAGGCCCGGAGATTATTGGCATGAAACTAATGCCGAGATCCATAAACAGCATCGGCCTTTGGTGGCAGTACAGGCATTACAGAATCCGTAGGCTGTTCTTCAACAACGGGAAGTTCAAAGTCACCCAGGCAGTCTTGCGCACAAACCACCGCGAGACACGGAAATAAAAGCATTACTCGCAAGACCCTGTCAGTTTCAGACGGTTGAGGTGGAGTTTATCCCTGTGGATGTCGACTTCCTTAACGACGGATCCTTTGCCGGTAGGATTTCAAAAAGATACCCAAGTGATTTCCACTCGAGCAATTGGCTACTCTGTTCCTTCCCAGGTAACGTGTTCACAAAGGCTTTTATATCGATCCGGGGGCCTCATGCCATCCTGTTTCTCTTTTCTCTTCTCCCAAGCAATTCTTCAATTCATATGATAATGGACGATTGGAGCTTTGAGAAGGTTGCCCAAGTTTGTTCCATCCTGTTGGTTGTGTTACTGGTTCTCCAACTCGACATCCACGATTTCTCGTGCTCTACGTGCTACACTACCTCAGCTTGAACAACTACTTCCTTTTACCTTTCAGCTGACTACTACATTCATTCAACATGGCCGGATTGCGGAACAATCCTGTCGAATTTGTCATCCCAGCGACTATCGGGGACTGGCTAGAGCTTCGCAAGAGCCATAAGATCAAGAAAACGACCTTGAGCGCTTTGGGAGATCAGCCATAGCACGTTTACGGCCATCCCACTGGAAAAAGGTATCTGGAGGCCAAAGCTCACTCAGCAGCTATGGAGCATCAAGCAGCTTCAATACAGCCGAAACCGATTTATCTTGGTGTGGCGCAATGGGCCAGAATTATGAATGCTGAAAAAAGGCAAAACTACGGTTCAACAAGAATTGGATTGTCCTTTGAAGGACCTCGCTCGAGATTTCGGGCCTAGGTGCGCCCTCTGTTCAAGGGGATCAGGAGTTTGCGCGACCTGGGCCTTGAACCCTGCTCTCCCCGAGGGACCATTTGTTTTGTTCCCTGATATCCAAAGTGTTCTGAAACCAATCACAGTCAATAACCAAAAGACACTGACCTAGGGATTTTCTGGCACCCTTATGAGCAACAATATCGGGTTGACCAGTTATTGCAGTCTGGGGAGACGCCAGGGGCATTCCCAGATTCTCCAGCGTCCTCCCACCCTCCGATCGAATATGATGGAGAACTACTGAAGAAGATTTGTCCGGCCCACCTCTACCGACTCCCATGCCAGTTTGGTGATAGGTGTCGTCGTCTAAGGCTATGCACAGTCAGTTACTATACTCCATACAATAAGTTGTTCCGTGCTAACAAATTCTGCTTGTCTTCTTCCCATGTCTATAGGCAATGGTAGAGTTCAAAGGTCACGAATGCTCTGATGACTGTCCCTACCTGCACCATATCCCAACCACATGTCCGAGTGTGTTTGTGATTACAACAAAACCAGCAGAATCAAATCATGGGTGGCCTCACTGGCCTCCAACAGTTGAATCCAAGTCTCAACAACAATACAAGGATCCAATCATGGATCACCAAGCAGCGGGTTTTCAATAACCCACCAGGCCAGTCCTATGATGGTATGTAACTATTCTATAGAATATTTACTAATACTTCCATTCTTTACTATCTGATACTAATAGCTTCTACCCCTAGCTGGTATATTTCAGTACCTCATAGATCAACACAATCAAAAAGTCATCGAGACATTATGAACTTTCACGACCGCAAGGTGTCCTAATATCCATTAGGACCAAGAGATCAATATCGTTGGAGAAAGTGATTGGGGGTTCCTCATCGCAGATGCAAATGTCAAGAGAATCCAACATTGAAACGAACTCCCGCGTTAGAGACTAAAAAGGTCAAGGACATCCTCACCCACGTTGTCCCTCGTGTTGCCTGCAGCCTCTACAAATCAGTAAGGATCTGGCGTTCAGCCCTGCCTTTGGACGTTGTTCGGAAACTTAGACTGAGCGGTTGGTCGCAAGCCTGGTCACCATCCATTCGCAGGCGTCGGAATCTTTATGGCATACCCATTTGGACGTTGTGCCGAGACGTATCCTCTCCGTCTCATGCTCAGGTTTGCATAATCTATCCTCTTCACTAAAGTCCTTACTAACTTATTTTAGAGATGCAGCCAAAACAGCGAGTCTGGTTTGTCGACGGCACGGATGACTGTTTTTACCCTCCTAACCGTCAGCCTCTGGGAGCGCGTGTATAAGACAATTACGAATGGAGAGCTGATACACGCAGCCATCGAAACACTTAATGGTATGCCTGTAGACGACTCCGTCCATAAGCTTGTGCCATCCTCATTTGAAAATGGGTGAACCCCATTTTTACTCCTACGCCAACCAATATCGTAGAGCTGCTGCTATGAACACCGCGCAGACTTGCCGTTTTTATACCAGTTGGAGCAGAACAATTGGCAAGGAAACCAATGGTTGGTTATCATGGGTATGTCACAAGCCGCCATATCTGCCCTTGCTCGACCACAGAAAGATGCCATGACATCTGCTGCGGTGTACCTCGAGCGTTACAACCGCTATCTGCCATTACGCTGCTTTCTCACTCTTGATATCGCATCCTGTACAATTCGAACGATTTTCACTTACTCGCATCACTCGTGGCCTACGAACCAAGTATGTATCGCAAAAATTGACAATAACATAACCACGTGCTAACATCCGATAGACAGCTAAGCAATGCTCGGTGTGGGCGAGCTCCATCATTGGTCCAATTTTCTCCGTTTTGTCGAAACATATGTCCAAGGCCAGAAGAGAAGCACGAAAAAAGCAAAGCAGAACTCTGGAAATGCCGCTGATGCGGACGTGGGAACAACAATCATCTTGACAGGAGCGAGGGCGCAGCTGGCTCCAGGCGACATTAGAACTGCCAGTCAAGCATACGTGGAAAGCCAGTTGAGAGAAGCTGACGATGTTTTGGAGGTCTCTAATCAGAGACTTCAGCTCTGCAAAACGGATAAGGAAAAGTACGAGCTCTGCAAGGAAATTGGCGAAACCATGGTTCATTAGCATGAAGTCCAAAATGCCTAAATACGACTTGTGTGGGAGACGATTGAGAAGACTGAAGGTTTCAATAAGTATAAGAAGAACGACAAGGCCTTATGGAAAGATGTGGAAACGATTGCGAAGACAGCAGTCGAAACCGCAGAAAGGACTGCTGCATACTGGACACAGATTAAGGAGAAATGGGGTTCCGGAGTAACAGAACGGTTGCTACGAATTGGGTGTGGCCATCATTATGCATGAGACCTAGCTGCTATGTCAAAACAGATCAGCTTTGAAACCATGGTCAAAAGAGCAAATCGATATGCGCTGCTTCGGATTCAGAACAAAATGAGAGGCTCAAGAAGGGGGGTGTACACAACGCCCCAGGAAGAGATGGAGCAACAAGGTCATCAAGTACACCCATGGATTAGGCGGCCCTGAGGCTGAATCACAACTCATTGGCAATGAGACAGGCCTTCAGGGTGTTTTCAGTCATTCGGTGAGATTATGGTTGGAAACTCTTGGAGATGACCCATCCGTGTAACTCGCCCTGAACTCTCAACACCTTGAAGTCAATTTGTCGCAGCATCTTCTACTTTGAAGGCGCAGGCCTTAGTCCCACAACATCGACAGAGCAGATGGCCCCCTGACAACATATTGACAGACTCCTTTTGGCTGGAGCATCAAGGGACGACATGGAATGAGCCGGGACTACAACCTTCAGACCAACTGTGGCTGCAAACAAGCAGATGACTGCTTTCTCCCACCATCCAGACCTGGCTCAGGTGGTCAGCCCCCGGTTAGCCGTTGGACTCTATTATACTGAATTAGCTCACGGAGCTTTCATCGAGGGATACACTTTATCCAGCTATGGCAGTCTTGAAATCTCTGCATCCTCTTGATGCAACTGTACGCTCGTCAGCCACGGCAGAAGGACTAGAGGTCAAGCAACGTCAGCTATTTGATATTATGGTCAATCACTACCGTCAGGTGCTCGACGGGGAAGGCCCTCCTCAATTTCTCGTCAATCTTGATGGCAAGGCTGGAACAGGAAAGTCCCATGTCATCATGTTGATATCCGCGACTCTGGATAGAATGGCATCAGATGCCGGTCTAACTACCATCCAACCTGTCTCAGGTGGTCAGCTCCCGGTTAGCCATTGGACTCTATTATACTGGCCTAGCTCACGGACTTTCATCGAGAGATGAACTTCATCCAGCTATGGACGTTACCTGCGCATATCATAAACAGCGCTAGAGAAGTCTGCAACATATTGAACAACATGATAGAAATGAGCGCTGGGTGCTGACTTCGGTGATGAGCTTCCGCCCCTCCGGGCCTTGCCCCTGCCCCCGAGCCGCTGCCTGTGGTGCCTTGCCAGTTGTGCCTCAAGGAGGCCATGCGGGACAGAAAGGAATGCGTCTGCGTCCGCGATGTTTCGTACTGAAAATGCAAGCGCTGCCAGCGCATTGGCAAGGAATGCGAAAAGGTTCCCCTTCAGTTACGTCGCCGGGCCGCCGCCTTCCTGGCGACGGACCCGGCTGCTCGTGACCTCGACGCATGGAAGCTCTTCAATGAAGAGATGATCGTCGTTATCAGTGTTCTTCGCAAGGAGGAGACCCCGCATCTGCTCCGTTCCTTGAATAGGAACATTTTTTTGACTCCTCACTGTCATGTCGGCGGCTGCTGGGCTCCTGGTTCCCGCCTCCAAGGAGGAAGAGGCTGAGGTGGAGGTCTATGAGGGAGAGGTGGTTTAGTTTCCTGTATATAAATTAAAGAGACAAATGGAAAGCCGCCAGCTGGCCGGCGATGGTTCTGCAAGAGCATATTAAAGTCATACGGGTAGACACGTTCCCATTAAACCTCCAAAACCTCATGGGAAAAGGGAGGAAGGTTCACGCCGTCGAGACGACAGGTAGGCGATGGCAGATAGCAGAGGAAGTGAGAAACATTAGTCCTCATTCTCTAACCAGCCAATAGCAATAAATTACCAAGATGCCCTTGCTGAAGCATACAGCTCATTAGGTCTTACTAAAAACTTAGTCTTACCATTTAATAGTAGCCTCCCTTATCACAAGAGGATGTGCTAGACTTGAGTGTTAACACTGCTCTCCCGCTCTATCAGAATGCGAAGCACGCCAATACCATTCCACATGGGAAAGGTATCTCGAGGACAAAAAGCTCCCTAAGCAGCTACGGGATCTAGGACCTTCGAGACAGGTAAGGAAGGGAAACGATTACCTTGTTCGCACACTGACTGTGAGAAACCCCAAAAAGATTTCCGAGCACAGGATACGAACTTGGACTGCGCTGCTACTGTAGCAAGCTTGGTGTTGCCGGACTATACAGATACTTTCCCTTTGGGAAAACCCAGGATCACGTCAATGTTGTGAGGGAGTCGGATTAGGGCTTTTTGGTCGCGGATGCAAATTTAAAGGACAATTCTATCATGAAACACACTCCTGCCCATGGATACAAAAAAAAAAGAGTAAATACATCGTCGCAAAGGAGGGTGAGGTATTTGGCGCCATGATTCAATACAATTTATTGTAAAGGTCCATCTTGAAAATACTGGAGACCGGCATGAATCGAATTAGTGCGGTGAAGTAGACATCATTTGAACCAAGCTATGTTATGCCATCTACCCCTGTATAGGGAACGACAATAATTGAGCAGGGGCCTGCTCGCTTTAAGGCATGTGCAATCGGGCATTTCGAGTTATTTTTCCTGTATAAGACTGAGCTAACCCAGCTGATAGCACCTCTAATCTCCCAACCAGTAAAGTCCCAACTATATGCAGCAAAGCTGATTTGATGCTACCATAAAACGTTGATGCAAGTCTATATGCTTGACAAAAACTGCATTACTCCCCAAAATGCTTTCCAAAGCGGCAGGCAGACGATGACATTTGATTGCCAAACCCATCATTTCTTCGAGGAACTCGAACCACCCGGTTTTGTCGCTCCCAGGCGTTTATACTTTCGCGGATCTGAAGGTCGTCAGCGTGGGAAGAACCACCAATAGACAGGAAGCATACCCTTCCGGCTCATCAAAACCTTGTTCCTTGTACCCTTTCCTCCTTCCCAGAAACCACTTCCTGCCTTTCCAACCAGGACTGAGCGGCATATACCGCAGGTCTCGGGTCGGTAGACTTGTTCTCTTGAACAGAAACCACTAGGAGTCGTAAGAAGGTGTTAAGCTCTGAAGACCTTGCAGCAAGTACTTACCAAATCATGCGGTTTGCATGTTCATTCGGATGATCTGTAGCTGCGTCATGGCACCTATGGAAGTTAGTTGACAATCATGAGGGAAGAGTTGCAGCCAATGGCCATGGCAAACTCGAGCAGCTATCTCTGGGAAGGGTTGACTTACTTGTCACATGGGAAAACCTTTGCGCAACAGCTGAATCTGTTGAAAGAGTAAGTGAATGAGAGACAGCAAAAGATTGCAAGGGACTGTAATACCTGAACCACCGATAGCTTTTACCATAGTGCATACATCGGCCTCGACGAGGTAGCTCCTGACCAGCGACTATACCAAGGGTCTCTTTGGGCTAAAGATTTTCTAAGTAAAACATTCTGACTCTGGAGACCAGATATATTGCACATACCTTCTTCCGCTGTGGAAAACGATCACGAGCAGTGACTAGAGCAAGTTAAGTGGTCAACACATGTTTGCCGAGGAGAATTACTTTGTCACAACTCACATGCAGCAGATCCTACGATCAAGAACTTGACCTCGGGGATTTTGAAGACTGATGTCCAGTGGTTAGCCAACGCTCCGGATTTCACAATCTCTGTGCTTACCCATTTTGCGATGGCACTGACGGCAGGAAGCAGATGCACTCTCGCCGCGAACTGCAACGACGCCGGGTCCGGGAAATGTGGTCGAGCATTCTGCGCAGGTCGGGATAAAGCTACTGCAAGGATGTGAGAGGTGTTCAGATTGGAGTTCGCAGAGACTTAGTGACTCTTACCTGTAAAGAAGGTCGACAACGGTACAGCCGTCCAAATCCAAATATCCCGCGCGGGTAGAGTTCGCATGCATCAACTGTCTTCGGAAACCTGGCAAGAGTGCAGATTAGTATGGACGTAATTTTCGCTTTGGAATGAAAATATCTTTACCAAGACTCATTGTGTTTGTACACTTCTTGCACGTCTCGACTTTCGGAGCCAATGCATCAACTTTATCCTTGGCCTGCGGAATATTTTTCACGTCCAAGGGCTCTTTGCAACGATCGCACTTGACTGTAATGTAGAGACCTACGAGCTCCAGGAGCTCAATGCCATACAGCTCCAGATATGGGAAGGAAAGGGCCACACCACCTTCAGCAGTCGGTGCCGGCATGTCAGGAACAGGAGCGCCGCCGTCCTCGTCGTCCTCAATCCCGTCTGTGAAGTCGTCTGATGTCGAGAATTCCGAGATCTCGCTGCCATCGTCAGTATCTCCTGCACTCCATTCTGGAGGACGTGGAATGATGCGAATATGGGGTTTGTCCTCTACTCCCATCACCCGATCGATTGAGCCAGACGGTGCGGATTCCTCCGGCAGATCCACGGAGGCCGTGGCCGGTTCTTCTTGCAGTTCCGATACCGATTCCAAGGTGGTCGTAGCAAGAGTGTGCATATTGCTTGTCAAGTAGTTGATTTGGGACATCAGGTTAAGCTGAGCGTTTGCTTTCACCCACTGCGAGAAGCCAACCTCTACAGACCGGGCTTCGGGAGATTTTACACCCTGAAGCTCAATTGAACTGGGCTCGAGGGGGTATAGACGAGGCACGAGCAATTTCACTGTCTTGATTGGTCGAAGTGGAACAGGCAGGCGTTCAGCTTTGGAGGGCTGGACAGGAATGACGAAGGAGAATTCATCTCGAGACTTCTGAAATAGGGGCAATCTACCAAGCCGAGCCTCGATTTGCTTTGTTTCGACTGTCCTTCTTCGTTCCGCCTGAGCCTTTTCTTCTGCGGTGTAAATCTTGGGCACACTCGTGACTGATGCGGTTGGCTTTGGAACAGGTTTTCGTTCTGTTGCAGGGGTATCAGCGTGTGATACTCGCACCTGCTCTGGCGCTCGACGCTCCTTTGCTTCCTTGCTGCCAACATTAGGAATGAATTTGAGGGTGGGCCCTCTTTCAGTGGTTGTAAGCAAGCGCTCCAGATGCCGGTCGAGGCTGTTCATCCAATTTAACAGAGTCCCTCGGCCACCGGTCCTCAATGCACTGTCCACAATATCGTCAAATCCCCTCTCAATATTCGCTTGAAAAGCTCTTTCCATGTCCGAATTAATTACTTCCAAGGTAGGTCTTCCTTGTCCGGGATACGACAGCGGCACGTGCAGAATGCATTGCAGCTTATCCAATTCAAATGGAAAATCGGGGTCAGATGGAGCCATTTCAATCGTTAAAGATGTCCCTGAGCCGTCCGTGGTTTCCTTTGGATGAAACCTTCGTCTCAGCTGATTGATCTGAAATTCCCTGGGACTTGAGCTTTCGGCCTTCGAAACTGGCCTTTGGACGTGGAAGCTGGACTTGGCTCCTGCCTGAGGAACGGCCTTGACTTCCTTTGTGTCATTGATGGAAAGATTTCTAACGTCGGTAGTTACACCTTGTAAAGAACTCTGGGAATTCTGAACCCCATTGGCTGCGCCGGTCTGCACTTGGCCCCCGGGCTGTGCACTCTTGCGTTTAGAATCGGCCAAATCGTGGATATACGGGCAAGCATCGCCGGCGCGACATCCTTGATGCAAGTTAGTAGAAAAGGTAAATGAACGGCAATGAATGCGCGGTCAGCTGATAAAGTCTTCACTAGGGAGAGACGATACATAACAGAAACCTCGAAGTATCTGTTCTTCGATCGCACAGGCGACTGTTCCCTAGGAGCTGATACACGAGCCAATAGCTCCAAGTATAGCTTCCAGAGGATCACAGTCAAGCTCGAAGAGAGCGAATAGTCACGGGCAAACGAAGGCAGCAGGCAAAAATGCGAAAAAAATAAAGACCTACCCTTTTGGGAAGCGAAGAAGCGGCATTTAGCCCTCTGCTTTGGGTTTGACCGATTGGTGGCATCTGACAGGCTGGACGCTGTAGAACCTTGAGGCTGAGCAGCCGCCAGCTCAGCACCAGTGGCTGATGGTCGACCTATGTCAAAATAAGGGTATCATGGTCAGCGCGTGATCAAAAAGGTTGCGGGCCGCAGTTTCTGATTGAGGAGGGAGAGGGGGCCAAGCAGCGCCTTCAGCGCGTACTGATTTAAAGGAGATACACAGTCAAAATCTGTGAGATAACAAATGTGGAACATTTGTAGATCGACAGAAACCTAGGCCTGCTGGGCTTGCATAGAAAGAAAAAGCAAAACCTGCTCTGGACCATTGATTCCAAGATAGGAGAGGGTCTTGCAATCAGAGGTGCAGCCCTACTGTACTCTGTGCAGGATATGAAAATAAAGCGTCTTACCATTGGTAGAGGACCCAGGCGTGTTCAAGCCATCAGGCGCTCCAAGACCGCTGGTGGAGTCCATCGTACTGATATGATGTCAGTACAGGCTCAAGGCAGTGCTCAAGGCAGTCTTCAATCCGACGAGTGAGATCACGCGGGGGGCGATAAACTTACCACAAAGTCCAGCACAGCAGCTAGGCGATGGTAATAAGACACCTTCTGCGCAAATGACTATGATGACTAGTCAGTCAGTCCCTAGGACTCTTAGGACAGGGGCGGAAGTACTGTGATCAACCTGCCAACGCAGAGATCCGGTGACCGCGAGATCAACGGTGGCTGAGAGATGTACAGTAGGACAAACGATGCAAGAGATCAGAATGCTGCAACAGTTACGTGAGAAAGTGTCAAAGCTAGAATAGTAAACACCAGGTGATGAATGATGACACGCGTATTCTTATCAGGAACACGATATTGCTAATAGAAATCGCAATATACCTCGTCGTTGTAGTAGTACTATCAACAAATGCGATGATGATGACTGATGATCGTTTCCAATCCAGGGCGGTCAGGCGACACGTGATGTAAGATTTATAGATTCTCTTCGAATCTTGCTGTCAAGACAACACGCAAATGATCTTGAATGGATATCATCCATGTGGTCCAGGTATGATAATAGGAAGCCTTAAATGTCTCCAAGATGTGTCATCTGCCTTGACTTCTCCGTGTTGCTCTGAAGATACGATGAGGCGTAGGCAAACAGTGTTTGATGACCTCATATTTCGAAGATGTGGGGAAGTATGAGTCTGGGGATGACTGATAAAGACTCATCTTGACTACTGTTTGAATCACTATCTACGAGGAATCACTCTACACAGACACGCAACCCGCAACCGCGGGTGTCTGTAGTCACTTTTCGCAGGGGATCGTTCTCTTTGGGGGTCAATTTATCAATCTGCTTACCCGGCATGCCCCTTGATCTTACCTGGCCTCTGAAGGGTCTAAACACGAACCAAGATTAGCTGCAGACCAGCGTCTTGGAAGCTGTGGTCTACGAACGAGTCTAGAAACTGCTTGATTACTAGAGCAATAGCAACTAATTAATGGTGATGACTCTACTAGTTCCTGAAACCGATCAGAATAAGCATCGAAAGTACCTTTACTCGAGTCAATTGCCTTGTAATCCATCCTCAACAACCAGCTTCAAAATAGCCAAGTTCACTCATCCTTCAAATCTACGGCCGGATCTTTTTACCGTGTGATAACACCCACAAAATGTTATTCTGTGGCGGTATGATATCTCTGACCCTTCATGAACAAGTTTTGCCTCGATGAATTCACAAGTGGCAGATGATACCAATATCATCATTACGTATCATCAGGATTGAGGAGCCACCTCTGAGCTTCCCATGCACATCAGCATTGACTGCATGCACCGGCAGCTCCGACTCACATGTGCATTGTATTTAGCTCTGTCCATGCAAGTGTGTCATATCACACAAAGCTTCTAGGTCGACCCTGAAAAGGGCCTCGTATAGTAATGATGCTACTTTGATCGTATCTCGGGAGACTAACCTTCGGAAGGTTCGACAACTGCAGATGATGCTAAATGTAATGAATTTGTACCAGTGTATGTAACTGTATCTTAAGCTTGAATACAAAACAGAACCTGACAACATTACCTTACCATACATTAAACGCACCGGGATCTGCCCTCCGGATTAGGAGATCTAGATCAAAAGTAATACTTGGAGTATTCCCGGCAGAATCGCACCCTACCTTGAGTTTCTAGTCGATAACTTGATATCTCCTCAAGTTGACACCTCTCATTATGTTCATACAATCATTCCTACTGTCCGACCTCGAAGGAATGAGTCCTGACCCGAAATAAAGTGCAGGGTCGCGTCAAAAGTTCACTAAGGGATTGCTCCAACTTCCCCGCCAAATCAGAAGCCTTCTAGACCCCCTCCCCGCGCGCCTCCAAAATACGCTCCTTTCCCCTGTGGGCGATGAAATGCAACCTGGATCCACCAGACGAAAATAATCAGGAGCTCTCCCGAATTCGGTAAGAACGTAGTACAACCCGTCCCAGTCACCTTCAAGTCACCGGACCTGAAAATTTTTTGCGGTACAACTACAGCAACCTTCAGCTAAAGGATGTTCAGGATAAGAGCTGAATTTCACGTATAATAATAATAATGAGGTCAAGGTTTTGATGAAGACATGATTACCCTGTGACAATAATAATACAACTCGTTGGAGGAACTTGGAGGCTGAGTTTTTCCGTTATTACTCCGTCCGCGGACTGACATCAAATCTGGGTCTCGACTCCTGAGCTTCTAGGTACGGAAAAACTGCGGAGGACGGAGCAGTCCTCTAAAAGTCACACGTACTGCTCAGCAGCTGGACCTGAGATGGTAAGGTGGTCAAGATTAGACATCTGTCCTCGTAACGGTCGTGTTCAATAAAGCTTCTATTATCGTTCCACAGACTCTAGTCGAATTCTATGCAACGCCTTGGAAGTTAACTTGAGTGGTGAGGAGGAGAGTGCTCCGATGCATTATCTCGTAACTACCCCTCGATTTTATACATGAAGCCCGAGCTTCCCCGCTCGGCGAGAGAATACTCTAGCACGAAGTACAAAGTACCACCTCAAGGTTTACCAGAAAAGGTTCAAGATAGACTGAACCCACGGCTTGTCACTCAACAGTTCAACTGACAACGAAGGTCAAGAAGAACCTTCTGATTGCTTATTGGGCATCAACTCACTATCCTTAATGGTCAAAAGATGCTTGGGCATTGATTGGCCCACCAGCCGGGCATAGACCGGCTTTAATATTGAAGCTGAGCGGAGCTTGTTTTGGAAAGCTGCGTAACGTAACGGTATCATACGTATTGTTACCTTCCAAATTCTCCAAGAACGTTGCACAACCATCCCATCGGCCAATCATGAAATTCCGGAAACGTTTTCCCCTCTTCTAGAACGTTTCTCGAAGCATGGTCCAAACTGCCGTTTCGATTTTGAAACCATGGCTGCTGGTTGGCTCATATTTAGCGCATAGTTCGGCGGCGATTCATCTTCAGACGATATGGTTTCGTGGTGGAACAGCTTGGATTCACGTGCTGGTTTTGCTGGCAATATATCTGAGAGCATGGTCAAAGCTCATATCAGACAAATACCTCTACAGCTTGACTGGTATCCTCTAATGTTCACCGCGGTCTTATTGCCTGACAAGATCTGAGATGTTTTCAAGACGAGACGCTCGGCTCGTCAGAACCCCGACCACAGGCCACTACGTCCTGCTTAAGGAAAATTTCTTTTGCAGTATTTCAACAAACTGACAGTCGATTCATCGGAGCCGATACTTCTTAGAGCAGTTTGAATCGAACTGTCGGCCAGCCCGACCGGTCGCTGCCCAAACGCGGGATGATCCCGAGAATCGGGATGAGTAAAACAACGGTCCCTAGCAATTTGGAAGTGGAAGCCTGCGAAACGGTCCTGTGAGAAAAATTCGCCCCTCGAAAAAGTCGAGTCCCAAGACATGATTGGCCCGTGTTCAGGCATTAAATCAAGCATTATAGGTCCATTCAGTGAAAGAAAATTTCCATCTGAGTGGCATCTCGAGCTCTAGAGGCTTCTAAGTCCTTAGCGTGACTGAGTCGATTAACAGTCTCGAAATTGTCAGGCACGGGACTAACGTCTCGCGCACTCGCCATTCTACATGTTTTGACAATATCTAGCTTTCCTATGTTTCCTTTTGTTGGGCGCAGGAAGGTCCGCATCAATGAACTCATGTATCAGCCCCGGCCTCTGTGATGCAACGGCTAAGGACAAGGTATCCTCCAGAGGCGGTCCCACCTTCAAGACAAAGTATGTCTGTTGCATTCGTATTCAGTATAAGATCGGTATCCGAGACAGATCTTGTTTGGAAAACTGAGCATGAACATGGAGTCGGTAAGACTTTGGCGGAATCAAACAGTATCGGCATGCCGAATGAATAAACGCACGCTGATTTTTTGCTGTCAGTCTGTCACTGTCAGAGTCAAGCCGGTGCAGATTGCTCCGTGCCTGAGTTAGTGCGTCTTGAAGCTGAGCCTGATTCGCAAATCTTCGAGTTCCACCCACTGTGCCGGTCGAATCAGGTAGCAATTTGAGCAGAATCTTCACCAAGACACCTGTCATGTTCTCCATAGCCGTACAGTCTTATGTCACCTACATACGCTGTCACTGTATAACAAATTAGTACCGGTGAAGCCACGCAGCTTCCTGCGAATCACCTCACTGCCCGTTGGACTATTGATCCACATCCGACCCACAGCACAGACACAAAGCGTAAAGTACGCAACGCAATCAGGCAAGAAGAGTCTTCAACTGCTCTAACCTTTTTCTGGAAAGCTGCGACTCTGTCTGAGTGTCCAGTCACAGTCGACAGTCCAGTATGCAGTAAAAAGCTGGAGATTAGACAGGGACCTGGACCTGACAAGACCTCAAGATCGGCAAGATCTTAGATCCACACGCGTCCAAGGCACAGCCACAGACGTCGCGTTGCGAGGTCCATGTTTTCGGGCTCTAGCGGATGTCAGCCTCTGCAATGGGAAACTCCACCAGAGGATCGGGAAGATTAGGAGCTGATGCTCGAGTGGCCCACCGTGCACCTCTTTGTCCAGAGACGAAGCTCGTATCATGTATGGCATACGCGGAGTGGGTTGCCTTTTAAGAGAACCAAAGCAGTTCGTGTGTGATGGAGTCTGAATCGCACTTACGCGGTTACACCCGTAGTGTGTATTTATTGCATCTTCCCTGCCTTGCAGCCTTGTAGCCTTGTAGCCTTAGCCCCGAGTTGGAAGATGCGGGCTTGAATCTTGATCACTATGATGTCATCGTGGATATCCAATTGTTCCTATTAATTTTCGACCACAACTCTTAGCTAAAACGTAGTAAGGAGAATAATGATATCAATATGAATTAATCGAGGCCCTGTCAATCCTTCAGGTGATGAGATGAGATCGACGACCGTGTATCTGTCCCCTTCCAGTAAGGGTTCACGACCTCGGTCAAACTTGGAGTCTTGGACAAGATACTTGTCTCTTGTACATCAGATAGAGAAGTACCTACGTCAGTATCTCAAGGTACTTGTAGCTCTGCCATATAATCGCCTGCGTCTCCAGCAGTAAAGACACCAAGGCTAAGAATAGCCCAGATACATAGCCTCTCCAGAGTATGAGGATAGATTTCGCAACTACCTTACCTCTACTCAACCTCTCTAACACCGCAGACCACAAGAGTAAGGATCTGAACACAGAACAAAGAAATAAACAC
This sequence comes from Aspergillus hiratsukae, assembly GCA_014281905.1. Lineage (NCBI taxonomy): Eukaryota > Fungi > Ascomycota > Eurotiomycetes > Eurotiales > Aspergillaceae > Aspergillus > Aspergillus hiratsukae. The sequence goes on from JACBAD010002116.1 coordinate 22,705, forward strand.
CTAACCATACAAATGACAAATACACCAACCTAACCAGCTAAACCATCAGCAAAGCTTATCCCCGGAAATCTTCCCACCCGAGAGTGAGACTAAAACACAAAGAAAATACATGTACCAGTTTAATGCTGACACTGACCACCACCCAGTCAATATCCCAGAATCTAGATCCTTTCGCGCGCGGGTGGCGCATGGACCGTCCGTGTATCATATCATATCATCATGATATCGAATCAAGGCGTCGGCGTCGGCGCCAAGGTGATGTTCCTTTGGCATCACACTCTGGCGGCGAATCACCGAAGGCTACCCGCTCTAGGTAACCTCGGGATCTGAACGGAGGTAGGTCTCCGTACTCCGTACTTCAATCAACTTAACCCTCAGGGTCTCCATGGAATCAAATCTAGAAACGATGATGTTAGTTGTCTTCATCAGTTCGTCGATATCGTCATGACTTGTTAGGTGCCGCTGGAGATGGGGATAGTGGGTACGGTACAACCATGATAAATTTAGAAAGTAGCTCCGGAAAACCCCATACTTGAAAGTTGAATCCAGATCCCGTAGAAAGGTAATTCAATTGAATAGTCAAAGAGATAAGGAAAGCTCAAAGCTCAAACATCAATTTAATAAAATGCAAACAAAAGGTGCAGAATCAAGATTCTGGACTCTAGCCTGTGCCTTGGCCAGGCAGTTGTTGCGAGTCGATTTCCATGTGAAGCGATCAGTGCGACGATTCTAGATCGCGACCCCGGCAGCGCCATGCATATTGGAATCCGCCCCTCCGGCAGTCGGATGCATATATCGAGACATTAACCGGGTGGTTTAAAGGTTAATATATTCCTATGCATTAAGGCTGATAATTGTTAAATAATCAAATTCATCCTTGCTGAGAAATGACTTGTCGTTGACACGTAACGTCTGTGCACCACCATCTTGGCTGCAAGCTTCGTTTATACAGTGCTCTTGATGCAGTGCAGTGCAGTGATAAGGCTCTATGCGATGAAATGGTTTCAAAATATGCTTTCAATGTATGAGTACATGACGCGGTACTAGACAATCAGGCCAGATGCACTATCCAGTACACAAAAATTCTCAAGACATATATCAATGGTCAGAATGTGGTATTTGGTATCAGAAGCGCAAATCAACAGATGACGATGAGTCAAGAATATGTTTGTGGAAGCCCCGAGACGAGGCCGTCGCTATTTATGATAATGACATGCATAGCCTTCTTTTTCGCTGGGAAATCCATTCGTAGAAAAGGAGAAATGTCGTAAGAGAAACAACCGCCTCATTTCAGACGAAATCATCTGTACAGGGTTAATGGTTAAGAAGTTTGTATCCTCCGTATGGCTCATTTTAATAAAACATGATCAGACAGCCACACGATGCCTCGTATCGATTGCAAGACTGAAATGAAAATAGACCCGGAAAGAAAACAAAGGCCTAGGTCGCAAAATAACAACCATATGAATCCCCTTAAGTGCGCCAATATGCAATGCAGTCGTGATCGTGCGTCACAGGCATGCTCAGACGGCGGTCTGGACATGTATGATAAAAAACAGAAAATGTGTAAAAGGGTATCACGTCAAAAACCCATAACCCATCAAGTGGACAGATACGTGTCGATGACTGGACAGAAGAGGAGAAATCGAGGGGATAAGAAGAAAGAAGGCAAAGGTGGGACCTGTGTGGTGCTTCTACCATCCCTTTACATGGTATTCCCACGGCCCAAAGTCGTTGTAATGAGTAAATGAACCATTCTTCGCGACATCCTTGTCCAAGGGTGCTTTTGCAGAGGCTGTATTCGCGACGCCGGCATTCTGTTGGGACGCTTGTCCTTTTGGTGCCTCCTTGGGCTCGGGATACTCCTGTAGGTTCGCCATATCATGGGTTGTGTGTCGTCGCTTCAGGAAAGCGTTCGCTGTTGCACTCTTCTGCTGGCGCTCCCAGAGTAAATGACGTCTCAACGACTCGGTCAATTCCGTGGCAAGCATGTTCCTCCGTGTAGTTCGAGGAGAATGAGCGACCGACTGTGGTGACGGCTTCACAATGATCGGCTTCGATCGGGGGACATCGGGACCACGCATTGTTAAGCTCTCCTCCTCATCTTCGGGTGGAGAGGCGGGGATGGACGGTCCATTAGGTGATGTTAACCGCGAGCGCTGGAGGGCTGGGCTGGAGCGGGATGTTGGCCCCTGCATCTTGGTAGGCTGGTGCATCATCATCGTGAGAAGGGAACGACGCGAGACAAGGTTCGGCCTGGAGTCAACCCGCTGGAAGAGCTCCCTTTCCTCGACGCTGGACCTTCCACTCTCCGTCACCGAGTCTTCCCAATCCGAATCCTCATCGTCCTCAATAGCACTCTCCGAGACTTCATCCTCGGTCTCAATTGCATCCTCATCATTGTCGTAGGACCTCTCGCTGATGGGTTTAATGATTCCAACTTGTTCTTGGAATGAAGTCACCTTCTTCGATGGGCTCGGGTTGCTGGTTGCCGACTTGCTAAGCTCGTTGGAAAGCGAGCTGCGATGTGGCTTCTGTATCGATATCCGGTCCTCAAACGAGCTTTCATCATCATCCCCAGAAGAACCACCAAGCGTGAACATGCCACCCTTCTTCTTGAAAGGCGTGGGTTTCAATTGCGCGGGCGGCTGTGTTGGCCCAGGTTCGGCCGCTAATCTTGGTTGCGACCGGTACGATGAGGAAACAAGCGAGGGAGAAAAGCCACGCACGATACTAGGAGATTTGATTAGGCAAGACCGAGAAGGAAGCATACCGGAGGACGAAACACTGGTGTCAGACGCATTGAGGTTCGCGGCGTCGCTATCGTTACCCTCCGGCGCAGTCGTCGAACATGATTCTGTGGAATGAAGAGCTTGTTGGTTGAAAGATGAGAAAGACGGAGTGCGTTTGGCGGTGGATTCTGAAGGAGGTGCAGGAGAAGGTGTCGACGGTCGCGGTGTGAGGTCGACCACCGGAGGGGCGACTGTAGTCATTGGTGGGGCGAGAGGCTCGAGATTTTTCTTCTCTTTGATGTTGAGCACCATGCGCTCTAACCCGAGTGACGTGATGTGCTTTTCTTTTCCACGGCCCAGATAGGAAAACGAGTCTTCGCGGACAACGGCGGGCTTGAGTTCACATCTAGCACGCTTGATATGACTCTCGATTCTCTCAGCTTGTTCTGAAGCAGCAGATTCAACGCTGGCCGAAAGTTCCGGAAGGTCACCAGCTTCTGAGCGAAGGAGCGGCAAAACCGACGTATCGCTGGACTTGTCCGGCTCCACACAGAAGGTTTCACGTGTCCAGAGTCGCCAGCTCAAATTTTCCAACCGACGGCCTTCTTCCATATAATCGGCACATTTCGAAAACACTATTGATAAGAACACAAAGGTCAGTCACCAATCGCCTTATACTCGTATCCAGATTCTAGAACATACCCAACCACATGCCATGAAGACTCTGCGTATTAGCCGTGTCAACCTTGTGTATTTTCGCCGCGTCCACAGTTAGGACGGGAGTTGATAAACGCGAAGGCATGATAACGACGCCACAATTTTGGAACTATGACACCTTTTTTTCTCGACAAGATAGCTCTCAGTTGGTTTTTTTCGGGGTCGCCGTCTCCCCCGATCGTGGTCGTACGGCGCGAGAAACTCAAAAGAAGTATTTCCCTGATCGCAGAATGTCGCGAAAAGGCTGGCTTGGTGAATGGATCCGCCGAGTGTGCTGCGGAAAATCGATTGAACTGCTTATGGCACCCTAGCCGTCCTCAAATGCGTATGCAAAGACACAGCTCCTCACGATTCCTCAATCGACTTGTTTGAAGCGAGAGATAGTTCGTAAGACGTAGCCCAGACGCACGTATGGCAGTCGTGGTGATAACAAGCAGCCAAAAGAATGTAATTCCTCTGCCTCTCAATACCCTTGTGTGTTGTAAAACTCGCCGGGTGAACTTCGTGCGGAGAAAGAATCAAGCGGTCGATTAGTCGGTTGAGTATAGAAATAACGATGTCGACGTGTGATACGGTCGTACCGAGCTAGGGTCGAGAAGAGTAGTCTGAAGGTCGATATGGACGAGCGATCCTGGAGAACGAGGGAGGAAAGAGGTGAAAAGAATTGCACCGGAATATGGGGGGTGTAAAAGGTGGAGGAGGAGCGGAAGGAGGGAAAACGGACAATGTAGTTCGTTTATGGGGGAGGGTCGGAAGCGCGTGTGTAGTATGTACGAGATGGTAACGGTACAAGGGGAAGAAGTGAGGGAAAAAGGAAATCGAGGATGGCCACTCTTAGAAAAGTTCGCGAGGGTACCGAGGGACAGGTTGAACTACGGTGACGGGCGATGGGATGGGGCGGTAAGTACAGTACAAGAATAATGGAAAGATCCTAGCCTGAGTTACTTTTTCTTTTTTTTATTATTATTATTTTATTTCTCGGGGTCATTTTTATTAAATAATCGATTTACTTATTTCATTTTCGCCCTATTGCTGTGTGTCACTTCCGGAGTATTCCCGTGGGTCTCCTGGTATTTCATACCATGTCATTACCAGAAGTAATTTTACCGGTCTGTTTCCGGAGTTCCACCCCAAGAAGAAAGTACGGAACTTTATGCCACAAGAATTCTTACGTACTGAGTTTAAGGAACTTTTTCTTCTTGTGGAAGCAAGCTAAAACATGTTGGTAAATTATTACAAAGTACTCCATAGTTGACAGGATTGACTCCGGTGAAGCGGCTTCCTATCACTGACTGCTTTCAGATGGAGTCAAATTGACACATGACCAGATCCTTTATGGTCCTATTAATTTTCTTTTTCCGTTTTTGTGATCAGTATTCTGGACTCACTGATCAAACATAATAGTTATTACGATAATGAGTAAAGGTCTGACAGTCAACTATGAATGATGATACAGACAAATGCTAAGAATATCAAGGCGCCCCAAGCATCAAGGTACCAGGAGGAAGATAAGAGGGTGGCAGGGTAAACCTCAGCTCACATAGATAGTTGAACAAAAGATCTTCTTGTCCTGTGACCTGCTGAGTAAGGACAGGAGCTGTCACTTGACTCAGGAATGGGTCCATATCGATAGGCTCTGGTCCTACTCCGTACGCCGTACCGAAACCAACCATTAGGTTCTGCCAATTATTGATATCTATCACTCCACATATCTTAACGGAAAACAAGCCTCATTCTGGCCCAGTGTTGCCTATGTATCTATCAATTTTCTTTTGGATATAGTTGAGAGGTTTTCGCTATTGTTGGAGGAGCTTGTTGACCAGGATTATAGCTGATTGTTGACACGCCACATCCCTTCATCAGGGGCCATTTATCAGTCCTGCTGACTCTCCATGGTGAATGATGTTCAAGTAAACTATTTTTGCGACGGAACTTGCATCTTTCAGTTTCTACCCCAAGGATCACAATTTTCCAGGAAGGCGCTGTGTTTGTCACTTCATCTTTTGCTTTATTTGGCCTATCCATTAATCCTTGGCAAGTTTGGTGGCATCTAGACTCTAGGCCACGCACTCCCTACTTTCTCCATATTTTCCCCGGATGTTTGGTGGATATTCTCCGTCCATATGATCTGTACTTCTGTGACTGTGAGACGGCCCAGGTTAATGATCCCGGCTGAAATGGGTTGGGGTTTGATCGTCCTCCTTACTGCTATTAGCCGGTGGTATGTTCCAACTTCCAAGCGTAGCTGCATACCGGGGAAGTGTGAAACTGTTCCGATCTGGCTGATCCTCCTCCCTGGTTCTTGTAGATTATTTGAGGCGTCTAATGTTTTGAAAGCAATCAAAATGTAGAGATTTGGGTGGCCACTGGCCAGGGCTAATACCCTCCCCATATCCTATGTTCCTGGAGGCATATAGCCGACGCTCATAGAAGGTTCTTTTGTCTTCTTGGAGCCATTGATAGTTTGCTACTTTGAAGTGCTAGTCAGAGCTCTAATTGCAGTTTGGTCTCCTGTACTCCGTACCAATGACCTCTCCAGTCTCCACCCGTTGATGCTGCTGATCACATAGTGTAAGCACAGGCTCTCTTTATCCCCAAATGGCTCACAGATCAAAAGGCTCGAGCAGTTTCCATAGCAGCTCTATTCAGAGCCAGCAGGAGTCACAAGGTACCATGTTTGCCAGCGGTCACTAACAACTAGATCTGGAAGTAGATCATGCTATTGAAGCTGCATTATCCGGACTCCGGAGTGACGTTTGACAGGGCAGTATTATTTTGCATCCAAAGAAGCTCCTGACAGCTCTTGATTGATATCGGCTAGCATATCAGCTCTAGCATAAAACAGCTGATAATACCAGAGGCAATTTCCCCAGATAGACAGTCCAGACAAGGATCATGACACTCGCCTAGAATTACCGTCGCCTATCACCCTTGGTATCACTAAGTAGCACAACTACACTAGTAGTACAGATTACAGGCGCATGTTTTCGATGATCATGTGATGTTCAACAACTCAGCCTACGTCCCAAGAGCGCCTGATGACCGAGTTGCACGACCTAGTACATTTTCGCCTCTCTCCAATCTCTCATTTTGTATGGAGATAGAGTCAGCCACATGATGTTTTGCTAGACCATGCTAGCCGCCAAGCGGCTTCAGTATCCTCGTCTCCTGAGCAGGCGCGAGATGAAGAGGAGATGGAAATGTCCAACTCTGAACAGAGAGTGGTAGGCTCGGCCCGAAATAAAGCCAAGTTTCACACTGTCGTCGACTAATAACGTAGCAGTTTGCATTCCCAACAGTAGTTATAGCTATTAGTTGATGACGATCAAGTCAAAGGGGATTTGTTGAACGTTCCAATAGTTCCTCTCCAAAGGAGAATAATGATTCGAAACTTGTCCATGAGACGAGTCCTAATGACTGATCCGCAACCGTAGAAGCGACCCATAACGTCAAATATATGCAGTAAGTTGACAGGCTGATGTCCCGCAGACGAGTGCAGAACATACTCAAATCATACATGACATCGCGGCGCCAAAACTGGTCGGAGGACTCCTGTTGAGAACAACCTGCACATGTATGAAGATGACTCGCATTTACGGCCCCTAGAGGCCATCGATTCTCCTCGGTGACCGAGTTCTGTCCAGCTGCCCATATTTCGTGCATACAGACTGTTCCACTGTGGCGATGGGAGCGGAGCCACGTAGCTGTCAGTCTGTCACTGATCATGTCAGGCGTGCTGCAATCCTTCAGAGCCACCCGGGGAAGACCGTACATTGGAATTAGGAAGGTGACTATGAGAATCAGCAGGTAGAGTATGTTGCGGAAGCTTTGAACTACTAGATTATGGTTTGGATCCGAATCTTAAACATAGGTAATTGAGTAGTTGAGTTTCGTCGAACGGTTTCCCCATATGGATCCTCCGTGTTTTCCCCATCAAGCAAAAAGAGCCAGACTTGGACAGTCCGAATGGACTGCCGAGGGACAGTACGGAGTAATAATGAGTCCATAAAGTGCCTCATACCTCGTGATCTCCAAGTTCTCAATTACTCGTCGAATAACAAACATGAATATTTACGTTGAGTAACTTTCGAGTAGACGAGATACAGCTAAGGCCTTCCGTGCTTCATATAGAATTCCGGATTTCCGGTAGACTTTCAGCAGTACCAAATTACCAATGTATGGACTCTTCGGCAGTAAGGCTCGGCACTCGATGATTTGGCCGAAGTTCATAGAATCATAGCATCCGCCATCAAGATGGAATCAAACGGAGCCATAAGTGCCCTGGTACAGTATGAAGAGTGATAAAACCGTGGAAAGACGCAGTTATCATCCGGAATGTGAAGAAGTCATAATTGAGCTATATTATTATTCACTTCGACTCTGCACAGCAACAACAGAAGCCCGTACCAACTGAGCTCAAGTCTTGGCGTGAAGGATACAGAGTGAAACGCAAAGTGAGGCGCTTGAAGGCGCCACAGAGAGATTCACTCTGCAGTAGAAAACCTCAAGCCAACCGTAACAGGTTAAAACGACTCCAAATACTGTCAGAATCGATTACCGGTGTGATGTTGGCTGAGTACAGAATAATAATAAGGAGATGCTTTTCGATGTGGGGGCAAAAGTTCAAGTATTCAAACTGTGTCATCTCAGTGGCGAAACACAGAAGTCACAAGAACATCTCCTTGTCACATGATGCGGAGTTGACCCGCGGCATTTACCTTACTTTCTTTCCTTTTGACTCGTAAGTCGCAACTTCCCGTTGGCCATGGGGAACTTCGGGGAAGACAGAGCTAGAGGATCGAAGGCGCTCCGAAGGCGCCCCGTGTTTGTATCGTCTGGATTCATGGATTCAATATTGAATCGGTCCCAAGGAAATGGGGCAAGAAGCATGTGGCATTGTCGCTGGAGTTCGCGATGGACTCCTACCTTGTATTAGTTTGTTAAGAACGGGGCTTCAGAGTGTATATCATGTGGCATAGCAACATTGTGAGAGTCAATGGCCCTTTAGACAAGTAAAACTTGTAGGTGCTCCATGTACCGAGTACTCTGTTGTTTTACAGCTTAGAGTACTCATAGAAGCACTCCCAGCACAATGTCACAGGCCCTAGTGAGTGGGGAATAGGAATCCTTTGCAGTGGGTCAGTTAGGGTATCACTAGTACAGCATAGGATGCCGTAATCCTCCAGTATGCTTCTAGTCAATCGTCCTTCAGCCTCGGTAAGACTCGGGCTCAATTGCGCTGTACAATGATCCCAAATAGCTCACATAAGCCTGAGGGCCCTGCAATACATGCAGAGATACTAAGTATCAAGTTCTACAAGACGCCGTCCGAGAGATGAGGCGCGCCAGCAAGCCTCGCGAGCGCTTTACCTCGCGAACTCGATTTGCTCAAAGAATTGGTTCGCAGGAGATGATCTGCAATAGTTCGATCTGAAAGGGCTTGCTATGCAGGTGTGTGTAAGTGGCTTGTACTCGGCCCTGCCTGCTGTCCAAGCGTCCCGAACAAAGAACTGAGCCAGCCGGTACCTTCAAGACCGCCATGGTGCTTCGCTCTCATAATACACGGCAGGATCAATAATGGATATCCAAGTTCTGATACTGAATTACTGATATAGCCCTCTTCCTTCAAAACTGAATGTGGTATGTATGCGCCTAGTCTACTCATACTCGATCCGTTCGGTGGCTGATTCCAAGCGCCGATATATCCAGCCCTATGCAAAGGACATCAAGGATCAAGGTTCCGTTAGAAAGACATCTCAGATCCCTACGTTCTCATACCTTGATTTTTGCAATGGGTAAAGCTGGGGTTGCGCACAGATATCAATATTATCCGGGGATCGTCAAAACCAATGGCCTGGAATGGACTATAAATCTATCAAGGGATATGATGTCTTTGTCGCATGCTTTCATCGCTAGCAAGCTCCAAAGCAAATTCCCTGCTCACCAGTCAGGTGCTCAATAACTGATTCATCTCCCCTGCATTCTAGTCATCAGGGATCAAAGAACGTACAACCGAAATCTAGTTGAAATGGAAGCTGCCCGTCCGATCGGTTTTCGACCTAAGTTCCTTTGTTTCTATGTTTCTGAGCAGTCACATTCCACATATTTCCCAAGCTGCAATCCCCGGAGTGCAAGTGTCCAACTCCCGATCAATTCAGCAAGCAACTGTGAATGAAAGCAAAGACCATTGCCTTCACCCCATGATCACAACACGGAAGCAGATCCGTCGGAGCTGTTGGGAATTCGTCCGTTATGTTCGAAAATTCGACTAGCGGACCCTCGGAAAGGCATATGCGGATCTTGCAGCTTCGACCGCCCTCAAGGAGTTGTATTCCACGCAAGGGTCTCTTTGGTTGTTTCCACTCAGTAAAGCTTTTTGAACCTCTTTCTGGGGAAACAGGAAGGAATTCCGAACTGATCGTACGTCCCTGATGGCTGTACGTTAACAGTCTAGCTACAACGTCCCAAGGCAGAGTTAGCTATTGAATCAAGCAGACGATGGGATATCGCTATATGAGTGTTATCAGTGCCGATGTGCCTGTATGTCTCTGAAGGCGAGCTCACGTGTATAATCGTCCATGATGTATCCCTTGAATGCCTGTCGTCCGGTCGTCCCTCAGTGCTCAGTCGCTATTGATCGCTGATATCCCATGAGCAAGAGTCTAAGCACAGATCAGGATCAATAATGGCTAGATTCATGATTGAAAACACCAGCTTGATCGAGCATGACTAAAGCTTGCTTTGCTCCTCGGCGCAGAGATGGAGGTCGCAGTCCCGCACCTCCATCCGATCCCTTGAATTAAGTATCCAACCCTCAAAAAAGAAGCTTACGACGCCTGCATGCATAGAATGCAATTGAATACTTGAAGACACGGCCATCTCGATCAGCGTCAATCATTTCAGACCAACCAAGCACCCTCTAGCACTGTAGGCCAGGGTCATCGTACCTGGCTGTCCAGGTACCTGGGAACACAGGTATGTTGACCGTTTCTCCTGTGGATCAAAAGGAATCCTCGACCGGGTCGATCGTCTGACGCCTTTACATACCGCTCTGCTCGACACTTATTGAAGTAAAGAATCGTACTTTTTTCCCTTTGGTATTGAAACGTACTGTACTTGTTCCTGCCCGATGCTTACCTACTGACAATCATACCTAGAGCTATGTACATGGATAGTATCATGCTACATTTCTACATATTTGGCCACGCTGGCAGTCGTAGCCCTAGGGCGTAGAGAACGCTATGTGTCAATCAATCCCTGCGCCTGGAAATAGGTCATTTGACGGTCAGAAGTTTTCGCATTGTCTATCATGCGCTTAACGCAAACGCCTTTGCGAGGCGCTCAGTCTGCGGATGAAGCAGCAAAGAATCCCTGAGACTGCATACGAATGAAAGAAGTAAACGCTCAATAGCCTAATACAGAAGCTAATCAGGCACCAGGGAGAATATCAGCCGTGGGATTTCTTTTCCATACGGTGATAGTGAACAAATCATCGAGAAGCTACCAGGGCCATCTGACTTCAATATCGTTAGCGGGATGAATGTGATTCGTGTTCCTGGGCAATCGGTCGCTTCACGTGGTGAGGGTTGTGTTTCATTTTTTGTTGATGGTTTATGGTTTGTGGCTATTCGCGAGGGATTGGAGTCATTGGATATGTCGACTCGACTCTCTTATGGAGGATTGGAGGGCAAAATGTACTTTAATTTCCACCTATCAATGTAATCAAGAATATCTCCTAAGGACTACCGACTACTTACGAGCTATTTCGGTGGCTGTATTTCGGTGGCTGAGTATGTAAACATTCAGATACTTCGTCAATGTAACCATGACACCATGTTACATAATTGATCAGACGGCTTTCTTTCAGATGCCAATTTGACGCTTCTGGCGCCAGATCTTCCCTTTAACGAAGATGTATCTCCTCAGTACTTCGCGGGGGTAAGAAAAAGAAACAAAGGCAAATATGCACGTACTTCTGCGCTGGGAGAATAGGTCACAGTGTGATTGACAATCCAACTGAGACAAGCACAGAACCCGACAGACAAACATTCTTCAAGCGTCTCCAGAGTACAAAGGATCTGTATCAAGCTCAAGCATCGCTAGTTAGCCGCCACAAGAGTATCATCTGATATCGTTGCCTGTTGAAACCAAGCCCCTTCACCGCACTCGTGTGATGGGCGCAATCAGCGGCACAGATCTATTGCAGGATACGAAGTAGCGGTATAGAGTCCTCGGATTTTGGATGCCAACCATAACGACATTTGGAACGCCACAGGGACAGCGTATCGTCCCGAGGCTCAGTCCCTTGTATCAGACTGTGGTCATAATCATATTCTTCATCGTCACAAGCAGGAGCATATGTTAGATTGTTTAATTGCGTTCCCGCGGGTCGGGATCATGGTACTCAACCTGCCGCGAACGAATTCAAGCCACGTCAATGAGCCCATGCCCATGTGACAGGGAGTGGTTGAAACCACCACCACAAACCACACATTTGCGGGATATCACTGCGGCTACTTCATTTTCTCAACCGCTCAGGCAGAGATGTGTGATGATGAGAGGAAACGGAGAGATCAGACTGAGATGAAGAAACCATGGGGCCTGATGCATCGTGACACCACGACATGCATTTACCCCAGGTCAGCAAGGCGGTCTGTTGCCCATGATGCTATCATCATGCATCGTTGTTGACCCAACAAGTACAACTGACAAGGGCATAATACGGCGTCTACCGATTCGAGTCTAGACCGGAAGATTTGCGTCTGGCGATCGGTCGTACTGAAGTGTCAATTGTTACTATATTCGGCGCTTGCTGGGATGTTGCTTTTTCCTCCATTGTACAGGGGTACATGGACAAGCATAATCAATCCAAGCGCCTGGTCATCTGAACATCTGAAATTTCCTGCGGGTATGATGTCTGGCGATATGACCCTTTCTTTTGCTATCGGGTCTGAATCTTCGCGCCCGAGATAGGCGTTCAATATTGCAGGTTACTTGGATTATGCTGGTAAGTGGTCTCTCGGGAGGTATCTGTCGTTTCCATGATTTGCTGTCAGTAAATGTTTCTATCCGATCACTGTGCTGGACATTGGGCCTCCAGTAGACATCTCGATAACTCCCGAACTGACTCATCAGACACATTCGTGCTTCCGATCGGTCTAGAACAACATGGAGGTTCCCATCTGTACTTCTGGCCATCCTTTGTTCCACAGGACATACTCTTGACCAGATTTGTTGTCATAATTCCGATCTGTCATGATCGTTTTGCCGCGCCATGCAGTTGACATTTCCTCTTCGGTTTTTCTGCTGACCGCAACTCCATGCCATGATATCACTGCGAGGGGTCTTTGCAGCGTTCTTCGCGCCGCGGCCAAGTCGAACGAAAGTACCCTTTTGGCTCCCAGAAGATGATTCTGAGGAATTGTAGAGACTGAATCGCTAACTCTTGGCGCCGGTTTGGGCGTTGAAAACCGTACATATGAGTGTAGTGCTGCTTGTTTCTGGCCTGGGAGTATGCTCTATACGGAAGACGAGGAAAGAAGGGATTGCGAATAGAACTGGTAAACTCGATGGTCTAGCAGGCAAACTGCTTAGAGAATGTCTCTGCTTCCTGTGTCTGGGATATAACCCAACATCTGGATCGACTGTACGGTCGTAGATTATATTGACGTCTTTCTGACTTCAACACACTACTAGCCCTACGTCCCTCCTGGTCGCATATGTCGTAGAGCTCGCGATAAAAAGAGATCTTATGAAACCCAAGTTTGACTGGAGGATGGATAATACCATACTCGGTGACAACGCAATACAGGCCTTATGAAGAGATTCAGCACGGGTGTCGACATTCACTTACAAAGAAATATAGCATGGTGCGTTTGCAGCTGGGGTTTCTATACAGACAGCGCTCTTTTGAAGTCATTCACTGATCCTGATCAGGTATCTCTATCTGCTCATTCACTGACTGCCGTACTGCATTGATGAGCTTTTGAGTCATTATATGCCCCTGGAGAATCTCTCTCGTGGATTCATCTCTTTAGCCAAATAGCTGAATCTCGCCTTTGTCGTTATACGGCCTTCTTATATTCCACTCAAGGCTCTGCACGTTGCCAAAATGGCCTTATTACCTATTCAAGCGGACAGGCAGTTGAGTTTCCATTGTCAAACCACCTCCCAATCACCAATCTGGTTGATTCTGTTGGCACAGCTTGTTCTTATCGATCTCATGATGGCTAGTAGTTGTTCTGTCTCTGCCACTGCGGCGGAACCGCAGTTGTCATAGTGCATGTACTGCTCGCTAGAAGCTTTGGCCCATAGGCCGACCCAGAGCCCTCCTAGACTGAGTGTATCCTCGAGGCTCGATGCGGAGAAGTCCATTCTTTGCAACCACCACAGGCCTGGTTAAGGGTCATTCTCACCGGCCACGTTGGCCCGCCGAGAACGCACTGTTCTCAAGCAAAGAAGGGCATGTGTATTCGTTCTTGCCTTGCTTCATGGTGGCTAATGATCCCAGTTCCTTTCACGCCAAGCTGGCCGCGACTGATATAAGCGCCGTCAAGCTTATGGACCATGTGAGGGAGGTCGACTGGGCTACTGCTACAACTGGTGAACCCAAAGATAAGCAGCTCAGTGCCCAAGGCAATTCATCTGTCTTCCTTCTCCAAACGCATGGACTGGCCGCCCCCGTTCCCTGAGAGTCATGCTCGAAGAAGCCTACCCCTTTCCAAACTGGTGTAGGCTCCCCCTTGCAAAGGCAAAGCCCTGCATCTCGGCGCGTGCTCAAATTGCATTTTGTTGAATAAGGGTGCTCGCTGCACGCCTTGCCTGGCTTCCACTACCGGTCGTTGCGACCAGCAACTTGACGAGTAAGTCTCGTTCCTCTCATGGGTTGGATCTTCGCTGACTGGGGCAGTTCCATTATTTGCAACGGTGGCTCTTGAGGTCGAGAGAACAGATGTTATACTCGAAAAGAAATTGATCCACCTTACAAGATGGAAATATCTGTTACAGTTTGATTACAAAGGACTGGAGGACATTATCAAACAAGTATATGGCACACGCGATGAAAACAATTACTTTTCAGCGCAGCCTGCGAACGGATAATGAATAACTGCAGGCAATGGGAGACTACGTCGCTAAAGAACATGCAGGTAAGTCTCTTGAATTATCTTATCCTCTATTAAGCTCTAATCAATCCCAGCCCCCTCCTGGAGGGTATCCGCCCCGACCAGAAGGGTATCCTCGGCCACGATGATTATACACTGGAGCAACGGAGTCAGGGGGCAGCAGATAGAAAAGCACATCATGCGTTATATATGCGAGAATACCGGAGAGCTCGCCGGAACGAAAACCCAACCCCAGAGTTTAGGGAAAAGCATACCCCAGCGACACAAGCTCAACAACAGCGAAATGCCATCTTATCAAAGCAGTACTACTGTGCTGTGTGCAACATCTCTGGAGCATGTTTAGAACGAAAAGGAACTCGACCGTACAGTACATGGCATGTTTGGCATGTCTGATTGTACTGATCCCGGCTACGGCCCAAAGCTTTCAGACGTGCCAGTTGTCTCCTCTATGTTGGGTACTCAAATCATATCAGAAGGAGGCTCTCAGAACATCGTTACGCGACTAGAAAGGGAGATAACAGCATGCGGGTTTCTCTGGTCCTATCTTATCCTGGATGGAGAGTCCATGAACGAGTATTCATCGAGTGTAATACTCATGTTGAAAGAGAGGTTCTGATCTTATCAGAATCTATTATCATGGTTCTTATTGATTCCATCACATCGGACATCAATCCTGATATACATCCTGCGGGGTGTCTAATTCGACTGAGGGAGCTTCAAAGACAGCTTGGGTTGGAGTCTAACAGCCTCAAGGTTTGAATCCCTCAATATCCGTTCTCAGCACCGCAGAATACTTCCTGTACATTCAGACGAGGGGAAGGAAATCAGTTTGGGCGAACGATACCAGGACTCGACTGACGAAATACGTCCACATCCCGATCCACATCCAAGGAATCGAGGCAAAAGTGAAATGTTACATCATGAAGACGAATACCTACAACCTCGTGCGCCGAGTCCATTGAAGGGGTCAGGGAAGGCTTCGACCTGCGGCCAAGACGGTATCCGGCGGGAACTCAGCACCCCCATCGCCCCAGTCGATTGCATGAAGGAATTGCCGACGGTCGAATACGGTGAGGAAGACCTGGATGAGGAGCTGCGAGCGGGACAGCCGTCTCCAGCAGTAACTGCTAGAATCGCACATAACACGCGGTTGCACCAGTCCAAATTTCCGCTCAAGGAACTGATCCGACTGCATGTTGCCTCAGGTATACTCGTTCAGGAGGTACCAGAGTTCCCTGTCTTCTCTGTCGTCAAGGGAATGAGCCAGATCCTCCTCGAGATGGAGTCCCTCGAGCTCCAACGAATGATCGACGACGAGTCCGAAGAGGGAAACTGACATCCCTGGCCGACAAGTTTGAATGGCCAAGGACTACCTTCTTGGTCAACGGCTCCCACGGAAGACTACGCAGCTCAGATGTCAAAATGGCGCATAGCCAGAAGAGTCTGGGAATACAACGTCGCGAAGGCGGATTGGCAGGTGGCAACACACCCGATGTTACAGCATCACCGCTAGATGTAGAAATGACAGTCGATGATATTGCCGCAGAGTTGGATGAGTCGTGTAGACGCAAAGAGCAGCCGAAACTCAAAGACATGTGCCTAAAACGTGACGATCACCGGTGTGTATTCACCGGTGTATGGGACCTAACTGCTAAGAATCTCTGCCCCCCGGCCGAACGAGGCAATCGTATCGGCCACACTGAGTTGGCACATATAATCCCATTTTCCCATTTTTCAATGGGAAAATGGTATGGTGAAGACGAGGTTAGTTTCTATCCCCAGTACAGTTAAGGACTTTCTAAAAAAGTACTTTAGCACAAGGCAGGCCGGTAACACCTGTATCTTTCCCGGCATGCTCACAGCGGAAGATTTTCGGCTACTCAGAAACTGGATTGACAACCGAAGCATCGCTGATCACCCGCAGAAATCATCACCGTGGGACATTGGGGCGATATACCCCGACCACCTTAACGCAACCACATACGCTCAAAAGCTCCGAAATGGCCCTGCCAGAGACCTGGTCGATAAGAGGATGGCAACTATCCAGATGGTTATGCAGAAGATCCGAGAGAGACTAGCACCACCGCAACCCAAGAAACCTGCGAAGCTGCCACCGCCCTGATTGCTGTCGACGTTGTGCGCGATTCTCTCTCGTAAAACACTCGCTCCCGCGCTCATGAACGAACGGTCGCCAATTTCAGCTCCATTGTCAGTCGCCGGAAGAAGGATCACCCCCTGAGGCACTGGAGTCGGCGTCACAGCCACAATCAATACGACGACCCGAGACTTCAACTGCCGTTTGCCCACGTCGCCTGTTAGGAGGCGATGCCCCTGGCTGCCACAGGTATACCTCAGAATGCATGCACAGCCTGCTGGATGGTCGGCCTTGGTTGTCGAAGTCGGGGATCGCAACCATTACCCAAAATGCGTGAGGATGTAAATTGGTGGTTTGAAAGCTCTTCTGAAGTTTCCCGACATTATCGCCAGAGTTTTGAAGGAGGTGCTAGGGATAGACTGCCTGCGCTTGGACAGGACTATAGACAAACGAACCAAAGCCGCAGCACAGGAAAACTTCAAAACTGAAGTGAGAATACTTTTGACCCGGGTTGAGATCAGCCTGGCAGAGCTTCTCGATGTCGCGCCGGCGGCCCGTGTGGAGTTTGCGAAGTTGATGCGTCTCAAACCCTCAGAGAAGGCACGGAAAGATCCGAAACGAGTCAGAGTCCATCATCTGGAACACTCAATCGACGATGTTCATGACGATTGTTTTAAACGTCTGAATATACAAACTGGATCCATTGTGATCCAGTGCGAAATCTGGTGGAACGAAAGTTCCGAAAACAAGCTTACGCTAGGTGTTATCGGCAAGGCCAGTGCAAAGCCGTCAAGGTTGTGCGTCTATTCGCTACTAATAGCAGCATCGATGCATCAATTGACCGTCGGTCTTGTTCATCGACCATCAGTCTCTGTTCATGATCGCCATAGAAGAGGAGAACGGTCTCATTGAAAAATGGCAGCTTGCGCCGCCGAATGCAGCCGCTCCTGTCTTCAAATCGCGCGTTATAGCGTAGGGATGCAGCAGGCACTTCATCCTCCCTTTACTGCGCACAGGAAGTGATAGCAACTGCAGATCTCTTCCCTCTGATAACCAGTGGTTGGTTGGAGTCATGGTTGGTCGGAGTCAACATGGTTTTCAAAACTATTCAGCATGTTCAAGAGCAGCTAGACATTACTTTTCCATCTGTGAACATAGGTAGGTCGGTGACTTCAGTGACTTCAGGTTGTGGAACTGATCCTACGTGGTTTTCACAAACATACCTCCAAATGTCAGCAATCGCTCAAATCCGCGCCTCCTTTGGCCGAACGGAGCTGGAGTCTTCTATGTGAAAACTTAGACACCTAGTTCTCAAATTTCCCAGCGATCCTGTGAACTTGCAGAAAGGCTTTTTACTAGAAGAATTGAGAGCACGACGGCGTCCATGAGCCCAGTTGCTCATGTTCTGTCATTGCTACTCGTCAGGCCAAGTTCTTTGGCAGAATGTATTTTCTTTTGGACATGCACACACAGAGACACGCTTTTGACCATCTCAATCTCAAGTTACCGACCACACTTGCTAATCCTGACATGCTTTCAATCGAGTCTACTGACAGTGGTGGACGTTGATGTAGATATATAGGAGTAGTCCGTAGAAGGCTAGCGTAGGTGGATCCTGGCAGTCCCACACATGATCGGGAGTCTGTGATCCCGATGCTCCGACGGGGACCAACGGTTACAACGGAACATCACCAATCTTTGTGCCTGACTGGTGTGTCTTCAGATTTTGATCTCGAGATCTTCTTCCTCGAGACGTTTATTCTGTCTGATGTTTGGCTTCGGATAGACATTGCTACATCTTGGATAGTAGGCTATTCGAAGAGAGCCCGGGGCTATTCCATGGTGAGCTTCGTGGAAGAGCTGCGGCGCACCAAGTTATCAGATCCCAACCCTTTCAAACTTAAGAGCTGACCAGTTGGTTCAGTTGCGTTTTCCATTTAAGATCAAATTTTCGCCTAGCAACTGGATTCTTTCAGCGTCTAAGAAGAGCCTTTCTCTTTCTCTGAAACTTCCCATATTGAGACTTCGCGGCTTCTTAAACAGGCTTCCGGCAGGTCCGGGTCCATATATCCTGCTCATGACAGCCGAGACACCCTGCCTGGTTTGACAAACCATGCAGAACTTATCAGTGGCACCTGGGAGCGGACTTTCTCTGGGCCCGCTGGACGATCATGCAAGTATCCAACAAGCAGCCAGATCTAAGAATCATCACAATGTGAATCGAATACGTAACTCTGTGGTAAGAATCATCTGGATTTCTTACTCTGGTAAAGAAACGGCATTGATCAAAGTCGTTTCTCCAGGTCTGCGAAGCTTGCTACAAGAGCAAGATAAAGTGCGAGCCTGATGTCTCCAACACGAGCACGTCTTGTGCTCAATGTACACGTCGTCGCATTCCATGCGAACTCGCTTCCACAAAGGAGAAGCAGGAGCGTAGAAAAAGGTAAGCTTGCAGCAGCCTGATGTCGTGGCTTTCAGTCCCCCACTTCCCTGCGATAGTGTTACACGACTGACAGATCTAGACGCCTGTATGTAAAAGCTTTGAAAGAGCGCTTGGATAGGACAGAATCGCTGCTCAAAGCTGCTGGTCTCCTGGATGAGGATAGTCTGTCACCTCCAGAAACCAGCAGCGATGATGACGTTTCGCTTGAAGAAGACGGAATTGAAACCGAAAGTGAGGATGATCTCTCAAGTACGCTACCGCATAAGTCGACCGAGCATAAGCTTCGCATGTCGAAGTCGGGTGCTCCCAGGGACAACAGTCAGCAGTCAGAACTTAAGCCATCTGACAAGCTTTCGGGTACTGGGGATAGCCAACATGTTTCCATAATTCGAGGGGATAATAAGGCGGACACACTATACTATGGTATGTCGCTGTTCAAGTGTCTGAGCCTTTGGCAGTTCTAAGATTCTGACACCTTTCAGGACGTTCTTCCTCCTTGTCCATTTTATCCAGAGAAGGGATTGAGTGGATCAAGCACAAGACTGGTGATGTGAAATTTCTTCGTATGCTAGTCTCAGACACAAAGCACGATAGTCCATGGGACTATTGGCGGCCCGATGTATTCCACGATGTCTTTGCCTCCAAGGTCTTCAAACCTCTCCCGCCCCGAGCGGAGGTATTTACCTTGTTACGCGATTACTTTCGAACAATCAATCGCTTGTTCCCACTCTATCATGAAGCTTCTTTTATGGAATTGGTGGAATGGCAGTATACACAGCAGACGTGCGATGACGCTGCTCGGTGGGCCAGCATCAATGTCATTCTCGCATTGGCCTATGAATACAGATACTCAAATAGCCTCAAGTCGGAAAAGGACAAGGAAAGAGCATGGCTCTATTATAAGAACGCCATGTCTGTTTTCGCCGAACTGACGCTGCGCCGGACTGATATGCTAAGTGTACAAGCCCTCCTTGGGATGGCGCTTTTCCTTCGCGGTAATTCAGGCACTCAGTCAGCGATGCCTCTAATAACAGCAGCCATCAGAGCGTGCCACCGACTGGGTCTCCATCGTGACACTCCACGTCCTCACCTTACCCCAGCGGAGCAGGAGCAGAGAAAAAGGGTTTTCTGGATCGCCTTTATTCTCGACCAAAGGTAAGAACCAAAATCATCAGCTTCCTTTTTGTCATGACTGTTCGAAGCTAATATACGATGGTATGCAGTACATGTATACGAACTGGAAATGCGCCAACTCAACATCCCGACGATTTTGATGTCGACATCCCTGCTGTTGATCCTGAGAATGATCTCTTGCTAAGCGACAACAAGCCATTTTTCCAGCAACTTTGTCGAATCAGTATCATCAAGGGTCGTATATACACGAAGCTTTATTCTGAAAAAGCCTTACAGAATAAGACCGCAGCTGAGGTCATCAAGATCGTCAAAGAACTTCACGCCGAACTGGAAGAATGGAGGGCGGCGAACACGTTTGATGATCAATTGAAACAGGGAGCGGCAGGCGAAGATTTTCTGCGAGGATTTGCGTCCGCTGGCATGCAGTTCGTCTACTTCAACTCGTTGATCTTGATCCATCGGATGCCGTTAGTCATTCACTTTATCTACCGACAGCGTCTCGCAAATGGAGGTTCGGCATCTGACGATGCCCAATTGATCCTGCGAGAATCGTCCTCCTCCATTGCTCTTTGTTCAGAAGCTGCTCGGGATACATTGAGGCTCGTTAATAATCTCCCATGGGGTGACATAGCATGGATATGGTAAGGCAACGATATCGAGCTCCTGTTTTCCTCCATTTTTGATGCTCATTATTCGCCCAGGTCCCTTTTATATTACGTGTTTTTGGCCGTTATGACAATTTTCATAAATATTCTGCGAGACTCGCGGTACCCTAACGCCAGGGAAGACATCCAATCACTCAACATGGCCTCGACATTCTTCGCCACGCTGATCCCCGGCGACGGGCCCTCGAACTACGCCCGGTTCATGACGCAGATGAGCGCAAACTTTGAACGAATAGCCAGATCTGTCCTAGAACGAGATCAAAAGGCAATCAAACTCAGCCAAAGAACAAATTCTCGGGCATCAGTGACCAGAGCAGAAGGCCACGATCTCGCATCAGAAGAGCAGCAAAGCCAGCGACACCAACCAGCAGAGGCGCCAAATTCATCTCCTTCATCTTCTCCCATCCACTCGCCCTCGATCATCGATATTCCCCATCTCCCCGGTCTTCCCCGCATCAACTCTGCCGGCTACGTAGTCCCCGACAGCAGCCCTCCAGCGTCCGATGACTTCCAACCCTTGATTCCTACCCATCCACTCGAAAATACCCGTCAAAGCGCGGCAGCACCAGCCGAACCATCCATTTCTCCTCAAGCATTCAACAATCCCACCTATCCCTTTGACGCTTTCTTCCCAATCCCGATAGCCAACCACATCCCTCAAAGCGATTTCTGGCAAACCATCCCGGTAGCGGACTGGGGACTCGCCACTTCGAATCAGTTCACCAACGATCCCTACATGCAAGGTTTCTTTCAAGGAACGGCGCCGTCCCTGACAGCAACGGCGACCACGGCGACGTCGAACAATGTGCCTTCGGTTTCCCTTAACATGGGATTTGCTCCTGGAAACGAGAGCCAGTTTGCTCACGATCAGGGGCCGAGTCAGACAGTCTGGCCTGGGGGGTTTGTAGACCCATTCCCTTGACATGAGGTTGGGTTGCGCCTATGCATTTGAATTGTATGCAAGCAACACATCATATGACGATATACATAATCTTCATGAATGACGCAATGAACAATACATACTTCTTTCTACCATGGCATCTGCGATTTGGACATCATATCAAGCTTTCCCTGTACAAACGAGATATCTTCAGGAGGTCATTGAATCGACAAACGCCGACGAAAGAACTCGGAACACCTATGTACAATCATGATGACCCTTAAATTACGCACCAGCTAATTAAACGCCGTAAACACCAATATTCCGTCCTTATTCACCCATAGGTACTTAGAAAACCGTCCCGGTAAGCATCCGAACCGCTTTACTCCAAACACCATTCCCAAGTTGCACCCCTGCAGTCTTCTCCCCCATCTCCTTGCAGAGGATAGACCGCATCTCGGTCTCAGACATGCTGAGGTCATTGCCAGATCCGAAACCATACACCTTGCTGGCGATGACATCGGTCTCAAAATCCAAGGAGCCAATGTCTCCGGGCTCATTGCCCTGGACGACGCGGGTTCTCACCGCGAAATCGACGTCGATGCGCCGTTTCTCATTGCTCGGGGGTCTCTTTGTGGATTTTGATTTGGGCGCGGGTGTCTTTCTGCCCTCGGCTGGATCGGTTCCAGCTCCGAGGAGAGTGCACCTGGCTCGAAGGGACAGCTTGTCTTCGTCATCGGATAGCTTGAGTTTAGTTACGCCGCAGAATTCAAGCATGCGGGCTTCTTCCTCTAGGTTGAGAACGGAGTTCCAGGCGTTTGATATGAAGCGCAAGAGATGCTTCGGGGCTATCGTGGCTGTCTGGGGCTGTAGGGTTTTGAGGTGCTTCTGGAGAGACTTGAGGACTAGCAAAGCGATAGGAGATAGTTGCGCTGGAATTGAGGACTTGCCGCCGTCTATCGAGTGATATCTCAACTCAAGAGGGTGACTTGTCTTCTCGTCAATGCCTGACGGCGGTTGCGCTCCGTTTTCAGTAGCAAAGGTTGCCGGGTGGAAGACGAGTTGGAGCTGCTCCCGGTAGGACATGGTCAACAACGGGCCTGCGGGTGAGCCTGAAGAGGTGGCTGATACGATAGACCAGCCTGTCTGAAGCTCAAGCTTCCGAACAGATTCTATCAAGATTGTGAGTACATGATCGTCACCGGAGCGAGGTGTCTTACCCTTCAATTCACTGATCTCCTTGGCGCTCCAGCCATGGCACTCCTCTTTTACCCTTTCAGCTTCCTGGATCTGCGCCGAGAACTCGGTTTTGAGTTCCGCTGCCGACTCGATACTGTTAGTCTTCTCTTGCACCTGGCCTTGAAGCTCCTGCAGCTGCTTTCTCTTCGACTCGATCTCATCCTCTAAGTTGGAGAGCTTCTCCCGCGCATTTCGCAGTTCGTCCTGGTCACAACTCTCCATCTCATCCGCAAGTTGCTGTAAGTTCGTGGCCTCCTCTTGCAGCGTAGATTGTTTTTCGACAAGAGAAGTTACTACGCCATCGAGCAGGGTCTCATATTTTGTTAAGAGCTCGCCATCCGCCTTCATCTCATCTACATGCCGGTGGAGACCTTCTTTCAGGCCTTCAAGAAGCTTCATACGCCATTCGTACCATGTGGCTTTGCTCAATAACCTAGCATGAGTCTTCACATTCCGGAATTGGTTGTCCATCAACAGCCGGATGTCTGGGGGAGCGGTGGCATATTCCCGGAAGAGTGGCGGGTTCTCAGCGTATGTCTCGGTTTCAATGGACCGGATCACTTGTCGGCCTTCAGAGATGTAGGATTTCAACTCGCGGCAGGACTAAGAGGGTGTCAGTATACATCTAAGTCGAGGGAAAAGCAACAGCTTACATGCTGATATAACTCAAGCATGGGCACAGTACAGAAACCGGCAGCGACACAATCTTCAAAACTGGCTGCGGGGGCCTTAGACTCGGCAGAGAGCCTAGCTGCTCTCCTACTCGCACTCCCAGGGGCTGTGGTATGCCTTCGTTTGGTTGTAGTCAGCTCCATGAAATGGATGTTGGTCATATTCAAGAAATCCTGAAGCTGAATGGGTTCAGACTCGGGGTCGCTATCTTGTGGAGCGGCGTTTCCCTCTTCAGCTGATGTTGACTCCGCGGTGGAGTTGAACGACTCGGATACGTCTTTCGCCGGCGTAAGCGATAAGGAGCTGGTCTTCGGCTCCTGTCTTGGAGTTGTGCTACCTTCACTGGGTGGTGCAATAACAGACTTTTGAGGTGAGCGCTTCAGATGTCCAACCGTCTCATCCTTTGTGGGCGGTGCTGGAAGTTTGATGCTCTTCACTGGGCTGGTATTGCGACCCTTCAAGCGCTTGGGGGTATTGTCGGCGTCTTCTTCATCATCCTGGTCCAGCTCTACGGGTCGCTTGCCCAATAAACCCCGGGCAGCACCCACGTGTAAGCTCTTGCGGCCGCGGAGCTTGTTCTTCTTCGGTGTGAGGCTCGAAATCATATCCTTCAAATTCGCCGTAGGATCCAACTGCGGCGGCGGGATATGACCATCCTCTCGCTTCTCCTCTTCTTCACGCTCCATGTCGACTTCTTCTTGGAGTTTCAGAGGATCCTCAAAACGGACAGCAGATCTGGGCTGCTCCTGGGGAACGAAGCGTGGAGCCTCTTCTCCGATCGACCGTCTTTCATCGAGCATAGCAGCCACGCGAGGCGAGCCTAGTCCCTCTTTGTCGATTCCCAGACCGGATGAACGCCTTTTCCCGTGAGGACGCAGTACAAAAAGGGGAACTGCTTCACCGGTCACCGCGGTAGACCCAAAGAGACTCTTGCGGCCAGGGGATTTATCCTTGCTAGCGGAACGACGGGTCTCCGACTGGAAAGGCTTCTTTGGCGAAGCACTTCGGTTATCCGTCGTGCTCCGAGGAGTCTTGCTGGGCGTCATGGATTGACTGACTCGGGGAGTTGAGTCCTTGGGTGTAGTCGGTGTATTCTTGGTCGGTGATCTATGTGGTGAGTGTGCCGATGGCGTGTTCGACATTCGACGGCTCAGACTTTGCCTGGTTGACCGGGGCCTTACACTAGCTAAGCTGGGGCTTCCACTTTCCGAGGCGACAGCAGCCAAGTGGAAAGAAACTGGGGATTTTGAAGGAGATTGCCGAACATTCTCCTGGAACGGAGAACTTCCCGGTTGTTCATTCTCCGACTCTGAATTCGCGTCTCCCCTTTCTTGGCTTTCGTCGACAGCCTCGATGTCCGTTGGCAGAATTCTTCCCATGGCAGTTGTGAGCTCCATTCCAGCCGTTCGGTCTTCGTCCTGCCGATCATCTCCAGGTCCGGTTGCCGAAAGAATCCCACCAACTGCTCCTGTCATCTCCATGTCTGCATCGTCTTCCATGCTGCCACCATCATCATCGTCATCCTCATTATTCCACCCAGTGGTATTTGCTTGCTCTCCGTGTTGGGCCTGAAAGGGTTTGTTGAGAACACCTCCTACAACGGAGGTGAATTCCATTGTCATCTCCTCGTCGCTAACATTACTTTCGCCGCCTGCGGATCTGGTGGGAGATGTAGATTGTCTAATGCCACCAATCACATTTGTGAATTCCATAGTTTGCTCATCATAGTCCGTCTCTTCGCTGGTTGACTTGCGCCGGACGGTGCTCTGGCGACGATTTGGTTGGATAATACGTCCAATTGCATTCGTTACCTCCATGCTGAGGTCTTCGTCCGCGATATCGGCGGAGCCGTCAGGAACAGTCGATGACTGCATTGAGCCGTGCGATGGATTGATATTCTCTTGGTCATGCAAAGCGCTGATATCCTCCCATTCAAAACTCTGTCTTTGGCCCTTTTTGATCCAAGGCTGGAATGCGCCAGTGATTTCTTGGTCAGCGATTTGCATTGACATCTCACCATCCTCATCGTAGTCAATGCCTCTCGTTCCAGCTTCTTTAGCTGCTTGGCGTAATGCCTGGTTCAGGCGGGCGCTGGAACTGGTACTGGAGCCCGACCGATCTGAATGAACACTTGCAGCTGAATGAACAGACAGGTCGTCCATACTCATTGCGGTACTCTCCCCATCAAATCCAGAGCCTGAGGAACTGTCATCATCGTCGTCACCGTCGTCCTCCCTTGCCACGTCTTGAAGGCCAGTATCTTCCAAGCCGTCTGCGGAGCCTCCGCTGAATGGACTAGACGACAGGTTTTGCGAAGTTGCATGCGCATCATACGCTGAGGTTGAACGATTCCTGAGCTCTTGCAAGTCCGGATACTCTACTGGGGAAAACGCAATGTCTGATTCCGCTACTGTGTCGGGCGTGGACGGTGGTTCTCTCTGGTGGGATGCTTGTGTCGGCGCTTGGTTCTCAGCGAGGGTCGAAGCACGCCGGGTGGAGTTAGAAGCAGATGAGGAAGTGGAGTCATCAGGTATTTCAACAACGTTCCATGTGTGTAGGGTCGCCTCCGGAGCGAAAGAAACGCGGCGGTTAGCTTTGCGCAGACAAGTGTTAGCCAACTGCAGGTTTCTTAGGGAAGACACTGACTAACCCATCGATTTCCGGCGCGCTTCTCTCTTTTCCAGTATGATCTGACGCTCCCGCTCTCTCCTCTCCTTCTCCTCCTGTTCCCTCGCGGCCGTGATCGCAGAGGACGCATTGAAGGTATCGAAGGGATTGGCGGGATCTTCTGGGCCAGACGCCGGCGGGTGCGCGGGAGCATCAAAGTCTACCAATAAATCTTCTTTTCCTTGATCATTACCTCCGCTTGGGACACCGTCCTGTTGTGCGCCGCGTGCTGGAGTTCGTTTGCGCGTCTCTTCGAAAGACGGGATGTTTCGAACTGGAGAGACAGGAACTGTCGGTTTGAGAATAGATTTCAGCGGAAAAGCCATGGTAGACTAGATGATACTTCGGTCAATATCATGTCTTATAAATTAACGATTTGGAGCGGCCAGGACTTACCTTGCGCCGATTGCCATTTGAATCCTGAAGCGCATCCAAACCACCAGGTCCTAAGCTCTTACTGCGAGACTTTTTATCTTTTCCCGCACGTTTCGCAAAGTCATCGTGACTTTGGACCGCACCTATATCTGTTGTGACATTCTCTTTATCTAATCCAGATGTCAATCTCGAACGAGGTACATGGGCAATGGAGCGGCGAGATCGCGGACGAGCCGACCCCGCGGAGTCACCTCTGGACGCCATGAGGACAGGTTAAGAAGAACATAGACAGAAAAGTGTCTAGGCAATCGTCAAGATCACTGATTAGATTTTGTATCTCGAGACTTTATGAATCACGATTGTTCTCAAACACAAAGTAGCATAATCAAACTGACCCAAGCAACAAACTACAACATACATCAACAAGCGCGTCTCCCGGCCGCCGCTCATGTGATCACCCCCGATGTAAACAAACCAAAAAAGCCCTAGCCGAACCGCACCATTCCACATCTGGGCTAGTGCCCTCGTCGCACACTCACACCACGGAATATCGAGCCATCGTCGAATAAATCTTCCTCAACATCGACGTCGACCACCGCCCCGACCCGACACCCCCCTTCGCGACGAATTTTATATCCAGCTCGACTTCGCTTCCTCGTCGACCTGAATTCTCGCAAAAATGGCTACCGAGTTGACCGTCCAGTCGGAACGTGCGTTCCAGAAGCAGCCTCACATCTTCCTCAACGCTAAGACCAAGGCGAAGAGCAAGAAGGTCGGTCAGACCCGGAGATGGTACAAGGATGTCGGTCTGGGATTCCGTACTCCCAAGACTGCCATTGAGGGCCACTACATCGGTATGAGCGACCTACTCTGAGATTTTGTCGGCGACACCGGATTTCAGCTTCGGAGACAGAGGCTATGATTCCTGGGTTTTGGAGATGAGGAAACCGCGCGGTATAGAGAGGCAATCACAAGAATCAATTGGCGCATAAAATTTAGAAAGAGGAGGCGTCAGAAAATGGCCCGATTGCACGACTGGACCTCTACCGAGATCCAGTGCCAGTGGTTACCATCGCGGAGTTTCGATATTCATCTCCAAAACCCTGGGATCAAATCCTGATGGCTAGGCGTCGAGGAATATCTTCAGATTGCTAATTTGAAACAGACAAGAAGTGCCCCTTCACCGGTATGGTCTCCATCCGTGGTCGTATCCTGACCGGCCGTGTCGTCTCTACCAAGATGCACCGTACCATCATCATCCGTCGTGAATACCTCCACTACATCCCCAAGTACAACCGTTACGAGAAGAGACACAAGAACCTTGCCGCCCACGTCTCTCCCGCTTTCCGTGTTGAGGAGGGTGACTGGGTCACCGTCGGCCAGTGCCGTCCTCTGAGCAAGACTGTATGT
This sequence comes from Aspergillus hiratsukae, assembly GCA_014281905.1. Classification (NCBI taxonomy): domain Eukaryota; kingdom Fungi; phylum Ascomycota; class Eurotiomycetes; order Eurotiales; family Aspergillaceae; genus Aspergillus; species Aspergillus hiratsukae. The sequence continues at coordinate 50,857 of JACBAD010002116.1, forward strand.
GGAAATCCTGAACAACGACTCCGCGCGATAGTCCCCGGCAGCGATCGACGCTGAAATGGAAACTATCATCGAGCGGCTGGTCAGCCCACCATTACAAACATTCATGTCTAACTTCTACTCTAATAGGTCCGCTTCAACGTCCTGCGTGTCCTGCCCCGTACCGGCAAGGCCGTCAAGTCGTTCAACAAGTTCTAAACGTCGATAATGGATGACGGGGGTGTTCACATGGAAAACAAAACCTAGGGCAGCGGCGTGACTGGATATAAGCGAAATGATCTGGCGGGTTGGGATTGTTTTAACGATTCTATGTCCCAGGTACCCTCCTGCAGGAAATATCCAATACAAAAAAATTTGATCCTCCTGTGTTACATACAATTTCTACAGCGGACCATGGAATAAGGGATTACCACGCACGGCGGCTTTGGGAATGGAATTTTCTTTTCATGACTTGGAATCTGGTTTCTGTCCTCGTATCTAACGCCGGGAGGGAAAGTATATACATTGTCTTGTGTCCTTCACTCTGCTCCTTTGACGGTCTTCTGGTTGCTTTAAACCCCATCTCGAGCCCGAAAATCCACATAGGGGGGGTATCATGAAAACAATTTAAGTGCGCAACGACAACCATTGACTAACACTGTCGTAGACTAGTGGTCGAACCTTCGGCGAAAGGCACCTCTGCCAATGACGACCTATCAGACGACACATTGAAATTATTCCCTCCTCTGAAAGGTCATTTGACATGCATCTGCTTGCAAAGCAGGTATCATCCTAAGAGCTTCTGGCGAAATTCTTCTCATCGGTCGAAATCTCACATTAGAAGACGTTTGATCCTCTCGCGATCCGTTGCAAATTGATCCCTGGGAGGGTGCTCAGGTGTAGAGAGATCAGGTATATCCTCCCCCATGATCATGTGACCGAGCTCTTCAATTTCTTCTTCGAAGTCGTCCAAGACGATCACGCTGGATTCTTGGGAGAAAGACTCAGCTTCTTCTGTGGGAGTGGATTGCTGTGATTCTTGGGCCTGATACCAGTTTCGAGTGGCGGGATTGTAGAGCTCAATTCGATTCAGGGGCCGAGTGTCCGGTGTGATGATAGACGAAACAGACGGAGCTGTCCGGACGGGACAAGGCGTGTCGAAGATGGAATGAGTGTCGTCAGTATCATCATATCGTTCGACTTCGTCGTCTCCTTCCTCTTCTGTTTCTTCGAACCCCTCTTCCTCTTCTTCATGCACAACGGAGTCATCCTGAACAAGATAATCTATGTCAGTTGGCTTGGCCAGAGTCCTCCTTGGAGGCGTTGCATCCAATTCGACCTGACATGAACTGAATGTTGATCCATATAACCTGGTAAATCCAACTTCAAGACCTTGCTGAAATTCCTGCCACGCTCCCTGCTTCTGTAGTTGCCATGACTTGATGATGCCCTCGCCGACCGTCTGATAATATGCTTGGGGCACATTGATAAAATGGAGCAATTTGCCCAGGCTTACACCGGAAGCCTGATTCACATTCATACTGCCGGTTTCCTTCGAAAGAACTGTTCGTAGGTTTCCCCGAACGCGTTTATAGGAGGCAATCTTGTCAAGTTGCAAAATTCTGCCGATGTCTTCATTCTCTTGCGCAATCCGGATGAGGGTGGTGATCTTGAAAGAGCAGATGATCGCGGGTGTTGGGATATCTCCCCAGATAAGGTATTCTCCTATCCCACTGTAGCCCCGGATCTGAATCTTATTTTTCCGCACAAGTTCTGTTGCCGAGTATAATGGGCCTGTGAGCTTCCTTGTGTCAATGATCGAGACCCTAGTCCCCTCCTTCCCCCACATATTGCTCGGTGGATGGGGGCTAGGATAGACTGAAAGGTTGAAATGAACGGGCTTGGATTACTTGCAATGCTGACATGATTCAGCACATAATCGTTGAATTTCTCCGGGGCAATGTCTTCTGGAAGGAATGGGTTGACCTCTGAGTCAGCGAATAGGCCAGCGATGTATCGCTTTGGGGTATTGACGCCCTGTGAATCAGCATTCGACCATCTATAAAGGAGAGGCGGTAGGTTGTCGCTTCCGGGTGTCCATGTCGGAGTAGAAGGTGTCTGTTGCCCACATTAGCTACCAGTACTTGTATATACTTCACGCCCTCTTACATTAAGTTCAGCTGCATCGCCTCCATGGTCTAAGCACCACCAGCAGACCCTTCCCCCATGTCGGGTCAGGGACTGCTCTGAGGACTGGTGTATGTTGATACTGAGACTGTGCCGCGCTGACGAGTTATTTTGCTGATGAACAATTGCAGCCGAAAGTGGTGTATAGTTCTCCTGTCCATGTTTAGTAAACTTCCGTCGAACACTCACGATGTAACTTACGGGAATTGAGGTCGGAGCAGCTTGACCGGGAGCACTGGTTCTGACAGGTCTAGGCGTCCTTGAGCGGTATTTTGACGTGTCTATGTCGTCCTTGTCTTTCTCGACGAGTGAGATTCCAAGAAATTGAGCAACATCGATGATCATCTCTTTGATTGGTAGCCAATCGCCTTGGTTGAGAGGAGATTTATGGACTTTGCCCCAAATGGGATTCCCGTGTCGCTTCATATCCCACCATTGAGTACGCAATGTTCTGTTAGAAAGTTCTCCCATCAGTGAAGCCGCTGTTCTCTAAGTCTCTTTTGTATTTAGCACTGAAGATTTCCTCGAACGCAGAACTGTCCTTCTCAAAGAATTTGTAGAGACAGCATAAGAATGTTCTTTTTTCGTCATCCCACGACACTTGAGCATGTCTGGTCGAGAAGTCAAGCTGCATCTCGAGGCTGGCTTTCAGGGAGATGAATGAGATCTTCGGGAGAGATGGAAAGTAAAAGTGCAGTGAGGTAGGGAGCAACACAGGTGGAATATGGTGTAGAGATGGGAGAGTAGTTGAGAGTAAGGTAGCAGCTGAGAGTAAGATAGTAGCTGGGAGTAAGAGAGTAGGACCAACACAAGTGAGGATTCCGCACTGGTGATTAGAGAGTGAGTTATAGTGAATGAAGAGAGCAGGAACCAACACAAGGTAGAGGCTAGAATGAGGGTTGTAGTGAGGTTTATTGCAAAGAGTATCTAGTAATAGATAATCTGAAGAGCGACTGGGGCAGCTTGCCGGGGATGGTACACCAGCATTTGACGGAGAAGTGAATGAAAGAATAGTCATGAGGTAGTCAAGGAATCCAAATCCATGAGAGTCAAAATAGAAGTAAGAGAGTTGAATTTGCTATAAGAACAGAATTGTTGGCTTCAGTCAGGGACAGGACAAATGCTGGAGGAGGAGGTCCCTCGCCCGTCTTGCCCATTGCCATTTCTCATGTTTTAACTAAAATCCCTCCACTCCTTAAAGTAGCGAAGTGAATGAGGACCACTTGCTCAGTCTTGATCAAGAGCACAGTAGACGGTAGCATCGACGTTGCGTGGTTTCTGCCGGTGTCACCAGAATATATCCACTGAATGGGCTGTTTATATCGAAAACTATGTTTGATCTGGGAACCTTCAAGTTGATGAAATAAACCTGACGTCCAAGAGTGTGGTCATTGTCAGAGTGAAAGAAATGATTGAAATTGAGATGGATCAAGACACGTTAAACGTTGGTATACTGGCGGTTATCAAACTGCGTCACAGTTGTTGACCCGATACTCGTGTAGGCTGTAGCGCTAATCATGTAGTAGCGGGAAATCAGCATCATCTAAGCCAGGAGCTCCACCGCAACTCATTCGTCTACGACACACCACCGAGCGAACGAGCTCAAGCTCTTGCAGTCAAGTAACCACCAGCACCAGGCTCTTCATCAACCCGGGCGATTTAATTCCCATTGATTATCATCAATCCGGCTTTTTCGCCTCGATTGACCCTTGTGACCAGCGTCCTCTGGTCTCTGTTCCTGACTCCGCGAGAACCAGTGGCTCCGCAGCATGGCTTCTTGAACCACCATGATCAAACTCGGTGCCGGCTTACACATGTCGATATAGACTCCTTCCAGATACAACTTGGAATCCCTCTTCGCTCCGCAGGCACCGTTCTGAAGTCCAACAAGTCCCGCTATTGGGGCCATCGCGACGATCCCCTGATTATTATTACTGCCTAAGTTCGGCACCTAATCATTGCTGACAATGTCTCAAAATTTTGAGAAATCCGTGAAAGGGGCTACCAAGGTCAAGGTTAGTCAAGTCAATTTCTCGTTTTTGTCGATACTACATTAGGTGGTCACTAATGCATTTCTTTCGATTGACAGCTTGCGGCTCCTAAATCAAAATACATCGAACACATTCTGGTTGCGACCCATACGGGCGAGGCGGGTGTTGCAGAGATATTCCGGACGCTGCAATTTCGACTGCGCGATTCAACATGGACGATTGTGTTCAAGGCGCTAATTGTCGTCCACCTTATGATACGAGAGGGGCAATTGGATGCCACATTACAGTACATGGCGGAAAACCCAACCAAGTTAGCAATCAGCGGGTACTCGGAAGGTTAGTGCGCAAGCTGCGAGCTTGAATGGACGGAAACATCTGGCCAAACGTGCGTTCCATGCTGATGGCTCATTCCTGTAGTACAATCACAAGGGCATAACATCCGAAGATATGCCGATTACCTTATGGCGCGCGCGAAAGCATTCCAAACTACAAAGACAGACTACGTTCGGAGCGGACAGGGACGGATGAAGCGATTGACAGTTGAAAAGGGTCTCCTGAGAGAAACAGAGATTGTTCAGAAGCAAATCAAGGCTTTGTTACGCTGCGACGTGGGTCTTAACCTTAATGTGACTGGTGCTAAACCTTTGACTGACAGTTCGCCATCAGCTTTTGACAGATGAAGTGGAAAATGAAATTACCCTCACGGCCTTCCGATTGCTTACATTGGATCTCCTGACTCTATACTCGGTCATGAATGAGGGTACAATAAATGTCCTGGGTAGGTTTCTTGTCCCGGCATGTTGTGATCTGTATTGACGCGATTGGCGATTAGAGCATTATTTTGAAATGTCGCGACCAGACAGCGAGCGCGCTCTAGAGATCTACAAGACCTTCACCGCGCAAACGGAGGAGGTTGTAAAGTTCCTGGGAGTTGCTAGGCACTTTCAATCCGCAACCAGATTGGAAATACCCAAACTCAAACACGCTTCGACGGACTTGACGCGCCTTCTCGAGGATGATCTCAATGATCCGGATTTCAACCTTCGCCGAAGGGAGTACCTGGCTCGGAAAGGCGTGAAGAATGGTGGAACAAACACTGCGTTGAAGTCCAGTATTACTGGGAGCCAACACAATACCAGTAATATGGGTTCCGCCCCGGGCCGCCCACAAACAGAACCGAACCCGCAGAAGAAGACGAACCCTGCGGACTTGATTGATTTTTTCGAACCTATTGAGCCCAATCCGCAGCCTATAGCACAACAAACTACTTTTCAGCAACCGTACCAAGCACAGCAGCAACAGCAAGCCATGCCATTCCAGTCAACAGGCTTCCAGCCGCAGCAGACAGGGTTCTATCCGCAGCAGACTGGTTTCCAGCAACAGCCTCAAGGGGCCCCTTTTGGTCAGCCGACCGGCTTTGGACAACCATTTCCTCAGCAGGATAATAGCCAATTTGGACAAGTGCAAGTCCCGCAACCACTCCAGTCCACCCCAACTGGGGCTGGATTCGGCGGCTATTCAGCGCAGCCGCAGACATATGGGTTCCCAAACCATCTTAGCCCCATACCGCAAACCGGCGTTGCATCATTTCCTCAGCAGCAACAGCCCGCACCGGGTGTTCAGCAGCAGCTGCAACCACAATCAACCAATCCTTTCAGGCAGTCGATGCTGATGAGCACACCAACAGGGACTGCCGTGCCGGTCTCTCCCTTGAGCCGCCAAAACACGAACCCCTTTGCCAGACGCCTGTCGACGGTGAATCCACAAACTTCAGGGCCCACTGCGGCGACTCCTCAGACTCAAGCGCAGCAACCACTTCAGCCTCAGCGAACAGGGACCAATCCCTTTGCTCGAAGCTCCTCTGTTCCTCCCCAACAGAGTCAGGGGCTGCAGCCTCCAGCCGCAGCACCCTTACGGCCGAATCCCACCGGGAGCACAAATCCCTTCCGACAGAGTGCCTTTGTGAACCAACAAACCGGCCATGGCTGGCATGTCGGCGGTCAACAAGGTACCATGGGCGGACTCGAACAGCTGGAAACACTGCCAGTCTTCCCACGACCCGGGATGACCTAGCATAGCAGGTTGTCAACATACATAGTCACCGGAAGTGAAGTCTAGATGGCTGACCGGGACATAGTGTCTCTTATCATTTGTTTCTGTGTCTTTATGCGTCGGTCTTTCTGCTGATTACCCTATACCTGTAATTCTGGTCCGCATTGTCCCTGTTTCCTGCATGAAGGCTTGTGGTGTTTGTAGCATTGAGCGAGTCCGCAGCGCGGGCGCATTTTCTCGTTAAGACAAGCAGCGGATAGGAGATAATTGAGGACGATATATATAGGTTGTGTTGGTAGCGTAAGCTTAGAGCGTGCAGTGTGCCGAAAGTCCTAATATATATTTGTTTCAGTATTCGCTTTAGTCCTTACGTACATTCGCGATACTCAAGAAGCATATCAATGCGTCTGCCGTATTCTTGTTACAGCTTCTAAGTTCTAACTCTCATACTGTCGGGGATTTTAGCCATCCTTGATGGTGAATACAGATTACGAGCCCAGAAGAATTCTCTGGTATGTTAAACGCCAACAGATACCATCCACTCACTGCCAATGATGGCCAGTTTATCCAGAACATTTTGGCCTTGGTCTTCCAACCGTAGGTATTACGTACCAAAAGCTTCTTTAAGCGGGTCGTATTAGCGGTTCTCAAGACATCTATCCGGAAAACAGTTGCGGATGGAGGACAGTTATACGGGCTATGGCGATACGACTGATCAAGACGTTCCAAGTCTCAAGTCTCAACAACAGGCGCTGGCCCGTGTTGCCATGGTGGAGCAAGGGAGCAGGAAGCAAGGACCGTACTGCTTATTGGGCGCACCTACCAGGTCCAGACGCAGTAGTAGCGAAATTTCTTCTTCAGGAATCAAGATACGCGGCACGGCTGCAGATAGCCCTTGGCATGGTGACTGTAGTACTGCAGATCGCGAGTCTACAATCTACAGGACAGTATCTACGGAGAATCTATCTTGTATAGACTTCAATGGTCGCATCTTGCGGTCAGATCAATGATCCCTGCAACTGGCTCATGGCAATGCATAAATTCCAAGTTTTCCACATGTTGATGCGGCGGACTGGGGTAATTGATAACGTTGAACGCAGGGGTGTCGATTTCTACATCTAGTATACGGTAGCGAGGATGAGGCAAGTGTCTGTATTCTGTTCTGCATCGTCGTCGAGAGTAGACTGAGTAGGATACTGAGAACCACTGACAGCAGACACAATGCACACTAAAGGCCAAGAAGTCGCGTACTGATTACCCACAGAGTCAGAAAGTGAAATTCGGTTAGGGCCTCCGAGAAGCGACAACAAGGGAGATCTAAGCGTCTGGATGATTATGAGAGGTCATCTGTGACTAGGTTGCGAAAACAAGACTGGGACCTTCCAGACTCTCCAAGACTCCAACTGTGTACTCCGTAGCTACTATCGGAATAGAACTCAATGTATCATGGAGTTTGCTCTGATCAATCCTCAGCGCTTGGCTTGCACACATTATTGGCAGTCTTGAGTCATGTTCAGCGCAGTGAATGGTGGCATAATGATGAGCTGACTAAAGCATGATATGAAACAGTTAAGTTAACGATTGTAGGAGGAAGTTAGCAGTCTATACTCTGATATTGTAGGCTGATCCTTTTCAGCAGTAACTTTGAAGGCTTCGATACATCAACCATGCGAGCCGCAAGGGGATTGGAAACACATGGAAAATAAGCTCCAAGACGGAATACAACAGTGAATCAAGGATTTGTCCGATGAAACGCAAAAAAAAACATGTGGATAGTGGAGTCAGTTTATTCTGACATGATTCTCGAAGAATGACAGACTTAAGAACACTATTCAGTGGCTTGTTCTCGGACCCCCACGCAAGACAAGATATGAAGTTCAGCGCCGAGTCAATTCGAGTATGGCATAATAATGAAAAGAAGATGTTGTGCTAGATGATTCTGCTCTTCTTCGACGCTTAACGTCAGGCTCAACAGCTTATGTGTCCGAGGTACAACTTCATATCCCATAGTTGTTGTTATCCAATCTACCTATTCATAACTCCGGCATCCGATATCCAGTCGTTTATAGTGCCTTATCCCAATAATAAGGGTAATTGAATACCGGCGCCGGGCTCCACCCGGTGTCCGGCAGCAGCAGCATCCGAGATCTGGCCTCGTGTTTTCGACTTTTGTCGTCAGAGTCATGACTTTTTCTTGCAAGAAGCCCAGAAGTCTGGACACATGCACTGGACACCCGCGCCATCGGTTACAGCTTAATACACGAATCTTTTCGGCCAGAATTTGTTCCATTTCATTGGCCTATCCACAATTGAATTTCACAACTTCAAACAAGGGAGAGTAAACTCGAGCCGACGGAAAAGTAAAAATAAAAGCGAATTAGAAGAAGAGACGAATAAAAGGAAAAAGGCAAAAGAGATTAAAAACCAAATAGAAAAGGATACAAGCGAGACAGGAAGAAGAAGAATGCCTGTGCTGACGGAATAATCGCGCCGTCCCCTCCCCCTCTATCGACTCATCCACCGCCCTGACAAAGTGACAACTCTCGTCTTGTCGCTTCTTACTGCGACAAGCCTACCTTACGACTCCATCGCTGGCTGCTTTCTGTAGTCCTGCTCCTCCCACACACCTTCTATTATTATTACTATTGTTCTCACCAACAAAGCCCCAGTCAAAAGTCCGCGTTCTTACCCCCCCAAGCCAGGCCACCGTAAAAAAAATGATGGACTTTTCCTGATAGGGGCAGTGTGCTGACCATTCAGCATTTCCCTTGGCTTTGGGTACCCTGTCCATTTCACCTTGTCACTATCCAACCCAACCCATTCCGTCCAATTCTTGTCCCCTCTTGCCAACTCGAGAAACAATGAATAATATCCATGAAGATCATCAGCATATACTGTGATTGCTGATTGAAGTCCGATGGATGCCAAGAACTCCAACATCCAGCCAACGGCATGTTCCTCTGCCAGCGGCCATGAGCAGGTCTTACCCATGCTAGTCAAACCAGCTGCTTGGGATTCCACCGCCACAACTACTACTTCGACCACTTCTGGTGCTACTATCTTTAATAATTATAATCATCCTCATCATCATCACCAACAGCAACAATCTCAACTTCTCCATCACCATTCTGCCGCCGTCTCATCGGCTGTGACGACCACTGTTCCTGCTGTCGCTCCCTCGTCATCCGCCTTATCATCCAACCCCGGCGAAGCTGCAGCTGCAGCGTCGCGGTCCGCCGTCTCCGATTCAAACAACCGTCAAGATGTAGGCAAGAGCGCCGTATCGAAGCTTCGCAAGCCTCGCAAAAACACCAATGCGTCCAACGGCCGGTCGACACTGTTCTGGGTCCATACCGACCCGCAGTCGGTCTCGGAAGGAACGCGAGAGGAGACTTTGAAGCGCATTCGCTCCCATGTGATGTCTGAGCACAATCGCAAGAAGAGATTGGAGAACACCAAGCGTTACAAGAGCAAGACCTGGAAGCATCTTGCGTTCCAGCCTGTCGAGACCACCGGCTCCAATTCCTCCACAACCGCGGTGTCAGCAACTGCCCCGGCTCAATTGTCTCAGTCGGCCTCGTCGTCTTCAACACTCGAGCTAAATTCCTCTTCACCCACTATCTCCACACAGCATCACCATCACCCCAAACAGGAACACGACGGAGATCAACCGCACATCAAAGACGAGGAGGAACATTATGAGCTTGTTGTCGCGGAGAGGACGAGTTTTTCTCCGTCTTCTGCGCCCGCAGGCAACGTGGACAGCTACGGTGTTGGCGCGCCTTCACAAACTCAGACAGGCAGCCCTGTACAATCAAGGACCTCTCGTCCATGGGATAGTTTAGGTCAAGGAGGGAAAGATCCCTTCAATACTTTGCATACGCCTCTTTCGGAGAGGATGTACCGACACCTGCAACACTGTAAGTCAGCTTGTCCACGCTGAGGATGATCAATGTTTTGTTGATAGTGCTTTTAGTTTTGTGCGACTTGACCCGATTGGCATATCCGTTACAACGACGATATGGGCCGCGGTTACAGGCTCATTGGGCGGCCCTGGTCCAACATGACCCGGCTTCATTACATGCCTGTATCTGTGTCGCTGCGTCTAATGCTGCCTTGGAGGCGGGGGAGTTTCCACTGGTTGATCCCCACAAAGCGCAGACGAGCCCGTTGGTTTTGGACACCTTCCACCATCGTGGAGAGACGATCCGTTTGGTCAACGAGGGCTTATCGGACCCGCTTAAAGCCTCTAGCGATGAACTGATTGCTGCGGTGTCGATCCTTCTCACGATCGAGGTATGATATGGCCCATTGTTCCTTTCTTCACGGCCCTGCTGACGAAAAAGATTGCGTCGGGCAATCCGGATTACTTGAAAATTCATCTGGCAGGGTTAAGACAGATGGTTGCTATGAGAAATAGCTTTGCGGATGTGCCACCTGATGTCCGCTTTCAAATATCATGGTGAGTCGAGCCGAGCGAAGGTTTCGGGCCCTGGACCGCGTGATAACCCGAACTAGGACCGACATTCGAGTGGCGTGCATGGCATTTACAAAGCCAATCTTCCCTTTCGTCCGCTACGCTCGTCCCTCTCAGCTTACTATTGTACCCCCTAGTAAAGATCATGCTCGTACCGCATCGCATTTGCTTCAGTTGATTGAGATACCCGGTGTCTTTGGTGATGCCATGTCCAAGGCGATATACGACCTGACTGAACTTCTTTGGTATGCGGAGTGGATCAAGGGCGATCCAAACTCTTCGCAGAACTTTGACGATGAAACGGAGGATTACTTCAATACAGAAGTGCTCTACGTCGAGTATGCTCTGCACACAGACCGATACACGGCGACCGGTGAAGCAAAGGGGGACGCAACGATTGAGGGTTGCGTCCGGCTGGCCTGCTTGCTGTTCCACAACACCACCATATGGGAATTCTACCCGCAGATGGGTCCGGTGTTTTCGAAACCGATTGTCGGGCTTCGAGTGGCACTTGAAACGACGATCCCGGCCGGGTACTTCAACCAGTGCCGGGAATTATTGATCTGGGTCCTGTTTGTGGGGGCTTGCAGCTCGCGGTTCCTGGGCCGCGAGCACACGTTTTTCATGACTGAATTGACCACGGCGGTGAGGAACCACGGATTCCGCTCCTGGCAGGAACTACGAGAGCTTCTGCTGGGATACTTTTACGTGGATCGCTGCTACCTGACTCCACTGCGCGAGTTGTGGGACGAGATTCACATCGACGCCGACGCCAGTCGGTTGAACCTGTGTTAATATACAACCGACCCTAATGTATGATACAATAATGAGACATGGTATATACCGCATGATTGACGAATACATCGGCTGGACATTGACATCTTCACATATCCGTAGAATAGCCTGCTTGAGCGGAGACTAGCAATATATACCCTCCGAAAGAAAACCAGATACGACAAGCGAAGGGGGAAGCCGAGAAATATGGCCAAGTCCTCTCTTCAACCGACATCCCGATCGCCTAGTCAGGCCTGGCCAGACGGGAACCCGAAGGAGGCAATACTATCGATAATATCAAGCGCATCCCGAGTCTAACAGGAATAGTAACAGCCGAGACGCATGACGTACATCGGTTCATCCCCTGCCCATCATCACCGGGAATAATTCGGCCACGGCCTAAAACCCGAGTTTGCGCCGCCATGCACCGAGCATTGACCGTTATCTCTCACACGTCCTCCATCCTCCGTATCCCTAACTGAGAACATTTCTACATCGTAGTAACATCTACAACAAATAACTTTCATCACTATCATTATTGCAATCCAAAAATATACTCCGATAACAATCATTCAAATCAAATCCCAAATCTGGGAGCCAGAGTGGCACAAGAGTTCAGCCAAAAGCAAAGTCAAACCCGAGAAATCACCGAACTACTAAATCCTCTGACCCACCTGGCCACCACCACTAGGGACTGCTGCCCAAGAAGGAAAAATACCTCGAGGGAGGTTACATATAGACTGCGGTGCCCAATTTCAATATTAGTCCCAGTCCCTGCCCCCGTTTCTGCTTGTTCTTGTTCTTGTTCTTGTTCTTGGTTTTGCTGCTGTGCAGCAGCTGCTGCTGGGAGTTCCTGTCATGCGCTCTGGCTCTGCTGATGGGATGTGACTGATTGTTCATACTGAGATACTAACTGGGGTATACTAATGTTGGCTACTAGGGTTTTCAGGGTTGATCAGTGGTAGTGGTATGCTTGCTGTATGTGCTCTGATCTATATGAGATGATTTGGCTGATGTTTGTTTTTAGGTGTGTGGGTTGATGTTGTTGACAGCTGCAACCTTGATATGGCCTGGCCTACTGCTCGATTGCACTAACTCATAAGGCTGCAGACCGGCCGATGACTCGAGGATATACTACGATACAGTGGACACACTATCGTCAACATTTCATTATGAACGGCCGACTAAATACAGACTGACCCCGTCCATTGTCAAGACAACAGACACCGCCATTATCCAATCCTGGGCGCATTATTTATACCAACGGTCGGAACCAACATCAAGGAAATGGAAACACAAGGAAACGCGATATTAAACATGTCCACAAGACCATCTATATTTACTGAGGGTCAGAGGCCTCACTTGCTTGAGCCCACAGAGTGACCAAGCTCAGGATGAAACTAACCAAACAGCAATGATCTTACGAGAATGGGTATCTGAAGCATTAAAAGTCGGAATCGTGCCGTATTGCCGATCCCTTAATCACGCACTGACTCTGATGCAATAGGTGCAACAGATACAGACTCCTTTTGGGAGACTGCAGACTCTTCAATATACGATCTCGTTTAGACGGTCTCACGCTCGGTCTTGGTCCTCCGGGCCTGTCCGGTGGGAGACCAGGGGAAGTGGGCGACGGGAATGACGAAGAAGCTGTTGCTGTTGTCGGCAATACCGGCCAAGGCGTTGTACCAGGCAGTGAAGGCTGCCATGAGACCGAAGAAACCACCGGCCTTGATGACGGGAGGGTTGGGCTTGCCGGCGCTGTCGCGCTGGATGTAGCCGATACCGAGCAGGAGGAAGGCGAGGTCCAGGAAGAAGAACAGCAGGAAGAAAGCCACGGTGGATCTCAGGGTGCAGAACAGCAGGATGGTGGTGAAGATGAACCAGCCCTGCGGACTGTTAGCCGAGGTTGCCGACAGAGGACAAAAACCGATTCAGAAGAACTCACCATCAGGAACAGACCGAAGGAGTTGTCAAACATGGACATGCTGCCGTTGTCAGCCTCGACAAGAGCCGACTCGATGTTGAAACCACCGGGGGTCAAGACGATAGCGAAGGAGATCCAGAAACCACCATAAGAGGACAGAGCAGTGGCACCGAAAGTGTTACCGATAGCCATTTCCCTGGGAACTATGTGAGCGGCTGCGACAACAGACTCTATTTCCGACAGAAGAGAAACCTACCACATGCCGGCAAGCAACTGAACGAGACCACCATAACCGAAAGCCAGAGCCACGACAATGTTGGGAGCGGTGATGTCGCGAGCACCCATGTTGATGCAGCTCAGCACGAAAGTGGTGAGGGCGAAAGCACACAGACCCAGAGGAGCAGGGTTGGCGAACTTGCGCTTCTCAACCGACTTGTACAGACCGGGCTGGAACTCTCCTCCGAAGGGAGGGAGGTTGTAACCCTCATTGGGATTGGGCCTGGCCAGAGGACCATAGCCAAAGCGGGCGGCGGCCTTGGCAACTTGGTGCTCCTCGTGCGTCATCTGCGAGGTAAGCTGCGGAGCATTGGCATTCTCAGGAGTGCCGTTGATGGTGTTATCCGGACCGACGTCCTTCTCAAGAGCTGCGTTGTGCTCGGCGGCGGACATGGTTGCTTTAAAAGACACGTTCTGTCAGACGATTGCAACTAATTAAAATAAAAGTGGAATCCAGCTAGCTGGAGGAATGGAGGATTATAGAAGGTAGGTGGAAGGGGGAGACCACACAGCACTGCTGGTTGGGAATTGAGAAGGGAGAAGAGAAGCACAGCTATCGACGACAAAGCAAAAGGATCCAAAGGATGAAATGGAAAAGAAGGAGAGGAAGGGGAGGAATATATGGCGGATAATATTCGGGAGGGAACCTTTCTTTTTTTTTTTGCCTCTCTTCAGGGAGGAAAAAAAAAACGAAAAATCCGGACCCAAATAATATTGAAAGAGGCCAGACCAAAGACGCACGACAACAACAACAACAACAACAACAACAACAACAACAACAAATGACACAGACCAAGCAGAGCAGGGGGGAGCACAAGCTGAGCAACTTACCTGAATCGGGATGAAGGGCCGTTAGTAGGGATTTAGTTGATGCTAGTCTTAGGCGGAGCTGTAGTAGTAAGGACGAGGGACCAGCGCAGGATCAACTGTTAGAACTTAGATAGTCGTAAGCAACCTTGCTAGACTAAATAATATTGAGACTAAGTATTTAGCTGTGGAAGAATTCGACACTGGTGGAGGAGACTAACTTTAAGTACTCCGCCCGTCGACAGAGGAATGTGGAGACTCCAGATGGAGCAGAGCAACTGAAAGGGATGAATGGGGTGGGTGGATGGATGGAATCATGGAAGGACAGAGAATGGAACAGTTGAACTGCACTGGTACAAAAATCTACGGCTCTTGTTTTGACGGGGAAGAGGGGGAAATTGGCTGTTGAGTCTTGGTTTGAAGGAGGGTGATGGGCAGCTAGTACTGGGTAGGTAAGACGTAAGTAGTACCTTCGTTGTGGAGATGCTGATCATTAAGATCACGGCGAATAATATGAACGCGGTCACAATAATAATGCTGAGAGAAAAGGCACGATTGCGCAGAGAGGTGACTTTTCTTTGCTTCCGAGGGAAGGAACTAAGCGGGGAGGAGATTAGCTTGAACGAGTCGATCAAACAATACTTAATAATACCAGCAATCTAGAACAAATGGGGAGACGGAAAACTCTGAGGGATTTCTGGGTAAAAGGAAGTTTTTCTTGACCCGGCATCCGATGATTTGATTGGTTTGAAAGGAACTCACGTGTTCATGTCCATATTACTGTGTGAAAACCAAGACCCGGGGATCAATTACAGGTGGGAGTGGAGAGGAATAATGTCCGGGGAAAGGAGGCAAATCTAAGAGATCATCGGAGGGGAATAACACCACAATGACAGAGTAGTACAGACAAGAAACATTTTCATTCATATTCTACCTTACTTACCTCTACGGGGTTACTTCTAATGAAAACTGATTGATGGACTTCTACCCGCATGCGTCCGGATTTGTAGATAGACAGTACGAAGTGTAGTATCCTGTCAGAATGTTGGCAACATGACAAGACAACTTAATCTCCTACCCTTTCTTGGACTCTGGCCTTTTGTCCGCACACGGCAAGTGTCTGAGCCGGGGATTTCGTCATTGATCTTCCACCTTTCCATGTCGCTTCTCCCCTTACACCTCTTGTTAATTTCAGGTTCTCGATTAGGTTCGAATTGTACTCGATCTTGTTCTCAGTCAAATGAGTCAATATTAATGGACTCTTCTCGGCCAGGCTGATGAAACAAAATTGAAACCCATGCTAGGAGCTTCTCGCAGGCTGTGCTGATGTTTGCTGACGGGTTAAATGGGAAATTGTGATGCTGATGCTGATGAGCCCATTAAGGCAAGTAGACTGCCGATCTATCCGGCATACTACTAGCTAGTAGCTACTACTGTAGCTCCTTTTCTCGTGCGCATCATCCCCACTAGTCTACCTCCTGAACTTGTGATGTGACTTAGCCTGTCCTACATACGTTCGTACTTGGTATACTACAGCAGCCGGTGGGAGTGGAACATTAGCCGGTAACCCAGCGTAGCACATGATGCACATCACTGTCCAGAGGTGAAGAGCTTCAAATCCGACAATACATTGGTAAGGCAAAGTACTCACTATTCCGGCAACGGAGACTGAGGACGGAGGAAGCTGTATACTACTACATACAGCTTAGTGGATTGGGCATTTTCTTCGACCACTTGGCAAGTCATCTCATCCCTTAATGAGGATTATTGATTGTTGCCTTTATTGGGCTGAGCACCAGTTTTGCCAAGAACTCTTACATGACATGATGGCACCTTGTTGTTGATTTGTGGAATACGGATCGCCCCGATGAGACGGCTTTCCTGCAGCTCATATCCTTCCACGCCATTGGTTGTATGAGTATCTACTGTCTACATGTAGATACTCCAAGTACGGAGAATGAAAGGGGATAATGGATAATTCTCCTCATGATCGACCGGAAATCCTAGCTACAGGCTACTGCATTCTCGGAAAATCAAACTACAGAGACAAAAAGCAAAAGCAAGGAAAAAAAGCATTTATCCTCCCCGGTGAGTAAGCATGCAAAGGTACCTTACACACTATTGCTGAGCTTTCCCCGGTGGCGTAATAACGCACCAATGACGGAACGGCTTGCCCAGTATGCTTGTCACACAAGAAACTAAGAGGCTAAGACACTAGTAAGAGTAGTCTAGTCTGGACTCTGCACCTTGCCACCTGCAACTAAGCTGGCCCCGTTTCAAAAAAAGCCAAACACGTCCAAAAGACACGAACTTATCCACTTAGGCTACTTCCAAGTCTCAACTCTCGGCTCTCAACAATATTATTGAACACCTCGGTCTGTGAATGTTCTGCCGTCTTCCCGCCCGTTGTTTCCCTCTTGGGTAATTCATCGGCGGCTTAACTCTGACGGGTCCGACCTGGCCGTGCAGACTTGCAGTACATATGTACAATATTATATAATTGTCAGTGACGAATAACTTGACTAGCTTAAGGCCATCGCTTCAGATCTCACGGGGTGTACTTGCGCTCTTGCTCCTAATCTCTTATGTATTCGGTAAGGGTCACTAATAATAGATGCTTTTCCCACGGCTTCTTAACAGGATGAACAAGCTTAGAGAATCAGGCCCACCATTATCAAACTACAGAACTACACTCCTAGAGCAGTTGATACTGACATTATTGATGGGATCATCAACGGCTTACTCCGTAGTCAGAGTACCCATTCTAAAGCTAAGGAACCACAATCGTCGCCAGTCATCACCCCAATAGGAAATGACGGGACGGTCAGTCAATGATATTCCTCGGACGTTGACCGGCAAGTGTCACTAAGGATTAACTACCTAGTAGAGAGGTATCTGTCTAACTCCATCTACACTCTAATAATACCTCCGGCACAAAGAGTCAAAGAGTCAAGTGTTTGTTCAAGTCCAGACTTTTCTAACCCTAATAATGTCTAACCAAACCCTGAAGTACGGAGTACGAAGTATCACCCAATATCAACCACATATAATTGTGGATAGAACTGAATCCGCTTGGTCAGGGTCCATCATCCATGAGACCAGCGAATTAACTCCTGTAAGGTGCGACCGCCGACAAGCCCCTGCATCTTGCATGCGCCGTCACCTACAGAAATGGAGTCAATGGCCTCGCAGGCTCGCACGGAGAACGGAGTCCCAGGTTCCTTTTGTCGTTTGTCTCAGATTCAGCCGAATCCGAAGATATACTTCGTATTTCGACGCGTATCTCAACAAGCTTTCTCGAGTCTCGACTAATTGTCTCAGAGTCAGGTCATGGAATCCTTTGAGTCGACGAGAAGACTAGCTTTCATCTCTATGGATACGGAGTGCTAATGGAAGTCTGTCATTGGAACGCCGGATTATTTTCCATAGTTACTGTACCAGCAAATACTGCCACGTTCACAGCAGACGCCAGTGATACAGCTGTGGCTGCGAGATTAGACTAATAGCTATTTTGATTAAGGCTGCGTGCTTGGACGGGTGGTTGTTTATGCCTTCGTGGTGGAAATTACTCCGTAATACTAGTGAGATGACGCGCTGTTAAGATTTGTGTTGCTCGCTAAGCTTCGGTCGTGCTTGGATAATTTATTATGATTTATTTTACTAAGTGATTTGGCCTAAGCGATATTAATTTGACTTTTATTGTTGTGCAGCTTGTGCTGCTATTTGTCCATATTTACTCCGTAGTGGGTTTGTATTTAGGCTGTTCTCCTTGCTTCATTGTTCTAATTCTATTGTTGAATGAAGAAGATGAGAGGTGAGACTTGACTCTGCTCCTTTCGAAGTCAATTTCATAACAAAGTTGATGATACTGAAACCGAATTGCAGTCTCGAAGACCATGCTTTTCTTTCGCTTTTCCTTTGGCAACTGCTTATCTTGGCAGTGTTGGCGTGCTGTCCCCCCTTTCTAAGTGGTGTACACAAGTTACTCTGCCATGACAGCACAGGCCGCTGCTGACTGGGTCGCGTTTTGGACCATGTAAGTGCCTGAAATTGGCGGTTCTTCTCATTCTGGGGCAAATCGACTCGTGACAGCTTCAGCCTTCAAGAATCAAGGCTCAAGATCCCAGAAAATGAACGGGGTATACTTGATCTTCAAGATGGTGTCAGGTCAGCTTCGACTTTTTGCCATACTTGAACCTTAGTGATCTGGAACTATCAGAGAACAGTTGTGGCCCATGGCAGTCAACAATGTACTAGTGACAATCTCTCCAGACTGACCCCGGACAGTGAACCAAGGATCAAAAAGACAGCTATCAGCCACAACATCATAGAAACGAACAATGGCATACTCGCTTACCATGGCCATAGCGAAATCATGGGAAGGGGATCGCCGACCCGCTTGGCTATGGCTCCAAATATTCCGTAACTAATGTGGTCTTTCCTACTTCGACACAAGGCGCCAGGAATGGTTGCCTGATATCCCGTCTTCGGAGCCTATCCAAGACAAAGTATATGCTTTGTGGCTGGGGTATTGTTTCAATAGTTTGGCTCTGAAAGCTCTCTCCTTCAGTCCGTGCAAGGCCACGAGATAGCCACGTTTTCCTGCTTGGCAGCCGCTCTCTCGGGACCGGGGATTGCGGATTAGGAAATATCTACTCTTGGACTGAGCATCAGACCTCTTCGAGCCAGTTCAATGCCATGCCAGGTGCCGAGGATGGGCCGCTGGATAACCCCGGATACAACTGGGGTCTGGGGAATGGGGATAGTAGAATAGCTAGGACCCGCTCCATAACCATTCCGTTTATTCATTTCCAGGTCGATGATTTTCTCGGCTCGGACTCGGCTACCCTTCGGTTCGGCGGAGCGGAAGCACTGAAGACCTGGAGAATCAGTCAGGAACCAACCACAAAGCACCGGCCTTTGAGTTATGAGAGTTCCATGGATGTAGGAATGCCATCGGGCTCCACTCAGGATCCTTACTTTCGCTTTCTGGCTGAGTCTGAACTCTGGGCCTTGTTGAGAGCTGGCTTGCAGTGTCAACATGAGCAGCTGACAGCTTGGCTAAGGGTGGGGAATGCGAACCAGTCAAAAAGCCGGGGTAGCTGCAGTTCAGAAAATGTACGTTCTAATTCATCAGAGGATTGTCTCCGCTGTACGAGTTACGAATACCCGATTCTCTTGTTGACAATGGAAAGAGAGGCGGAGTACTGAGTTTAAGCGGGGTCGACAACGCAATTGTCTGGAGAATCACCTGGAGAAGCGGAAGCTGGCGGATCCTCACGACATCAGACTGGGAGCATGACCTGGTCCTTGCTGCTCGACACCTTCTGTATCTCAGCATCTATCGCGACCGGTATATTGTTGGGGTAACTGCCGGTCAAATGACCTCTGTAGCGCTGTAGATCCGCGTCTCCCTTCCCGTCGTCCAAAGCGTTGATGTATCTGCGGAGTAGACAGTCGATCAATGATTGATACTGAGCTGATGATCGGCATTGAAAGAAAATTGGATGATCAAGATACCTCTCTAAAGTCACCGATTTGGTGAATCTTACAGTAGAGAAGATGCGGTCAGTCCCTCAATCACGACCCGGATGGGGTGGTAGCTCGAACTATCGGAATCATGTTGAGTCTATCCTGAGAATGTTACACTTACCCGACTTCAATAGTTGGAACAATAGCGCGCTTTTCAGGGTGGCATTTGTTTTATGGAATTGTCGTGCGTCTCAATAGACCTGGGACAGTCACCGCTCATATCGTCTTCGATTAGCTGAGCGCACTATAAGGAAGAGGGCAGTTGCCTGGGTGAGAAGCCTTTATGGAGTGATCCAAAATTCTCTCAGAGGATGAATTGAGAGACCATGTTTTCTGGTACTTCAACCGGTCGAGAGAGAATGTTCAATGGCGTGTCTCTTGTGATCTTGGAGCCGATTGCCGATGCCAACTAACCTCAGATATCTATCTTTGTGATACTCATGGTCACAGAATCTGAGAGTGCCCTTGCTTCTCACTGCACAGCAGGGAAGGTTAAGCCATGGAGCTTACTGAACGAGTGCCTCATAGAAAAGTGTTTGTCCCGTCTCTAGAGCATTGTCTGCTATGAGTGACAGCTCACTGCCAAAGGACTCATTCCATCATCCTCCATCAAGACTCTACTTACTTGTACTCACAAAATGAGAGACAAAAGTACCTGATAATTCAAGTCTTATCGCCGTCCTCATGGGTACGGTAACATCTCTCCGCGTGCGGGGGTTGATATCGTCTTTATCAGTGATATCTGTGTGATAGAGAGCAACTTACCACCTGCTCCATTCGGACCGATCGCCAGAGTCGGAGTATCTATCCAGCACACCCTTTGCCAGGTTATCATGGTCTCTGTTGCTTACTCGACATAATCTTATCCTCGAGGGAAGTTCGATTGGACGAATATCCTTGTCAGTTGGAGAAGCTTGATATCAACGTGTCTATCATTGCGACTGCTCTCTCACTTATCAGTCTCTAATCATCCATTTACGGAAGGTCTGTGCGAGTCATGCTGTCTACGACCGCGCTGATAACATGGCATCGCAAATGTAGCGAGAGTCACTGTATAAAAGAGTAGCAAGCACATCATGTCGAGCCCATTCTGCAGAACTCTGGCTACAACAATAGTCTTTTGCGCCCAGGAATCTAAAACAGGTGACTCGAGATGGATATCGAAGCAAAAAAGCTCACCCCTGCAGCTTCGACTGAGGCAGATGCAGCCTTAGGCTTCCTTGCCTCAGAAGGAACGGCGGCATTTACCGAGATCGATGAAAAGAAGCTCGTTCGTAAGATCGACTGGATGATCGTCCCACTTATGTGGGCAGTTTATTTTCTCCAGTATCTGGACAAGATTCTGAGTAAGTAAGACCTCTGGACGGCTTTTGATTCCTCAGCGACTTACGCTACCTCAGTCAACTATGCCTCCGTCATGGGCTTGCTCAAGGATACCGGCATGCAGACGGACCAGTTCTCCAAGCTGGCCTTGGCATTTTACGTCTCTTACCTGTTCTTCGAGTTTCCAACCGGATATCTCATGCAACGTTTGCCTACCGCGAAATACCTCGGACTCAATGGTAGGAGCTCTCGTTATTAGGCATGTTGTGCAGCGCTTACAGGCCGTAGTGGCGCTATGGGGACTCCTGACTACCTTGAACTGTGCTGCGAAGAATTATGCTGGACTCGTTGTCCTCCGTGTCCTGCTAGGATGTTTTGAAAGCGCAGTTGCTCCGGCGTATGTTGCCATCAATCTCAATGCTTGTGAACATTCTGACGAGTACCAGACTGATTTTGATTACTTCCATGTGGTACAAGAGGAATGGTAAGGCGCACATCTCATCATTGAGGATGTTGCTAACCTTCGCAGAACAGCCGATGCGGATGGGTTTCTGGTATTTAGGTACTGGAACCGCCG
This sequence comes from Aspergillus hiratsukae, assembly GCA_014281905.1. NCBI lineage: Eukaryota > Fungi > Ascomycota > Eurotiomycetes > Eurotiales > Aspergillaceae > Aspergillus > Aspergillus hiratsukae. The sequence goes on from JACBAD010002116.1 coordinate 72,756, forward strand.
CCATGGTTGGAGCTCTCGTTGCATATGGACTTCTGTTCTATACAGGTGACCGCTTCCGATCCTGGCAGATCATGTTCCTCATCTTTGGACTGATCACCATCGCCGTGGGAATATGCGTCATTATATTCCTGCCAGACAATCCGATGTCCTCCCGGCTGACTCACGAGGAGAAATTGCTGGCGATTGAGCGTCTCCGGGAGAATAGGACTGGTATCGAGAACAAGCATTTCAAAATGCACCAGTTCGCACAAGTATTCAAGGACCCCCAGACCTACTTCATTGCCGTGATCGTGACCTCAATGAGCATTTCCAACGCCGCCATCAGCAGCTTCTCCGCGCTGATCATCAAGAGCTTCGGCTTCACCACCAAGGAAACCGAGCTACTCACCATCCCCGGCGGCATGGTTAGCGTGATCAGCATTCTCACAGGCACATACCTGGCCGGTCGCTTTGATCAGCGAATCCTGAGTCTCATAGGGATCCTCTCCTGCGGGCTCCTCGGAGGCTGCTTGATGGCATTCTCCCATGGTGGAATGCAAGGCGCCGAGCTAACTGGCAGCTACCTGACCAACTGTGTTGGGGCTGCTCTGCCGTTGGTGTATTCCATCGCTGGTGCTAATGTTGCAGGCCACACCAAGAAAGTCACCATGAACGCTATCGTGCTAATGTCGTTCTGTCTGGGGAATATTCTGGGTCCGTTGACGTTCCGCACCGAAGATGAGCCGGACTATATACCGGCAAAGATTGCGATTGTGGCGACAGTCTCGGTATCAATTGTCTTCTGCGTCCTGTTGAAGTGCTACTATATGTGGGAGAATCGGCGTCGCGACATGAAGAGCGAGGAAGAGCGTCCGGAGAACTCTGACTTTTTGGATCTGACGGATAAGGAGAATCCGGATTTCAGGGTGAGTCTGTCTCGTTTGCGGTACAGCATGGTTCTGACAGCTCGACTACAGTACAAACATTGAGAACTCAACGATCCATTATTGAAAACCTATTCTATAGTCTATATACACGCTATGTTATGCGATACGCAGAGCAGTGGTATCTTTCTAGTACACCATGAGCAGAAGGAAAGGAAAACGACATCAAATTCAAGCTGCAACCTGTGTGGCCTTGAACTCCTCGCTGGGCTCGTAGTCAATGTAACCCTTGGGATCCTTGGGCACATAGAAAACCTCTCTCTCGTACGGCCGCAGTGGGATACCGGCCTTGATCTTGAAAGGCAGGTCAGGGTTCGACGTCCAGGGACGACCAATACCAACCACCACGTCGTAATCCTTGTAGTGCGAGTCGACGGCCGCCCGGGCAGAATCAGCCTTGTAGCCACCCGCAATAATCACAGGACTAGCACGGCCATACGCCTCGAGGAAGAAATCCAGCTGATCCGTCTCCTCATTGTCCGCATTACCCGAAATCCGCGACTCAACCAGATGCACATACGCCAGCTTCATCTCCGCCGTCTTCCGCGCCAGGTAGCTGAACTGCGGCATCGGGTCCGCCATCCGCATCCCCTGAAAGCTACTCCACGGACTGTACCGGATCCCCGTGCGGTCCGCACCAACAGCCTCCACAACCGCGCGCAGCACCTCAAGCGCAAACCGCGCGCGCTTCTCCACACTCCTGCCCCAGGCATCCGTGCGCTTGTTCGCCGTATCCTGGATGAACTGGTCAACGAGGTATCCGTTCGCGCCGTGGATCTCCACGCCGTCAAACCCCGCCGCGATGGCGTTGCGCGCCGCCTGCGCATACTCGCCAATCAGCGCATGGATTTCCTCCTCGGTCAGCGCGCGCGGCGTCGGCGCCTTCTCGTCCGTCGGCACGTCGCTGCTCGACACGAGGTCGAAGCCGCCTTCCTTCCTGAGGACGACCGGGTTCGCCACCCGCCCTAGTCCCCACAGCTGCATGTAGATGTACGAGCCCTTGGCGTGCACGGCGTCGGTCACCTCGCGCCACGCCGCGATCTGGGCCTCGGTCCAGATCCCCGGGACGTTGGCGTAGCCGCCTGCGCGCGGCGAGACGAGGGTTGCTTCGGTTATGAGGAGGGTGCCGGGGACGACGGCGCGTTGCTCGTAGTGCTCTTTGACCATCGCGAGGGGGACGTGGTCGTCGTCCACGCGGAACCGGGTCATGGGGGCCATTGCTAGGCGGTGGTCGAGCTGCATGCGCCCGACCTGGATGGGGGAGAAGAGTTTCGACATGGTGATTTCTTAGATCGCAATCACTGAGACGTGACAAATAGCACAACTATTCTCTGTAGGGTATTAATTGGGATGAGGCAGGACGAGGCAATACCGGGGGCTCTCGGCTTTTATCCTACAATCTCTGGAGAGCATTGTGTCTTAATACAACACAGAGGTCGTAGGACCCCACTGCTTGATTTCAAATCACGTCTACTCCGTTATTCCCGAAGTTGCGAATTTTAGTGGGGCATCCAAAACTCAGCGAAAGCTCGAGAAAAGGGACCTTTTAGTGATAAGGCGAAAATGCTTGAATATTCGCAGATCATGCAATTGTTGTTCCTGATTGGCTGTTCCAGATTTTCGCTGACCAATATTCGGACAATTTTGGATCCGATCGACACCTGAGGCGAAAAAAGTAAATCAATGCTTACCTAGTTGTTTGAGTGGCGCGTTCAGGTTTTTGCCTCAGGCAGTCCGGTCTCTATCTGACGAGTGAGGGATACAGCACAAGGCTATAGCAGGGGTATGCTGCGCGTCACTGCTGCGTTCAGCTGGACTAAACAGAAGCAAGGCAAAAGGGTACTCTGATGATATCAGGTCAAGTACACGCGGCAAAGCAAATCAAATGGTCTGTTCGCCTAGTTACCACACAGGGAAGTAAGTATGCTGATACACTCTATCCAGCAAATCGTCAAAGGGTATTGAGGGTATTGAGTGTCATAGTAATCAAAAACAAGAATAACACATTGTCAGCTCTCCAGTTTGCGAGCTGTAGCTTCTAACTGTGCATTGAAGCTTTTGATCTGGTCCAGGAGACCTCCTTCAGCTCCGGGAGCAGTAGAGCTCACTGCTTCTGCAACGCTACGGAGCATAAACTCCAGGCCAACTGTGGGGGAAGAATCGGACGATTCTGCGTCTTCAGCCTCTGCGGAAGCACGATTCTGACTTCGTTCGACCGCGAGCTCGAGACTATGCAAGGAATTGTTGATAGAAATGCGGGCCTGGAAACATCAGATATCAATCACACGCACATCAAAGATGTAGTCATAGACTCGGAACTGGAGCGCATAGCTTACCATTCTCGCGCTTTCCTCCTCCGCATGCTTTCTGCGCACTGCATCCATTCGTAAAGCAACCGCCTCTCTCTCTTTGCGGACTTGGTACAGCCGGCCCCGCAAGTCCATCATTTCCCGCTTTGCTTTCTTGAGCTGGACGCCGAGAACAAAGTTACTATCCAGCATCTCGCTCAACTCAAACAGTCGACCCTCAAGTTCTGTTTCGTAAGCCTCGACGGCTTTCTTCTTGCGGGTATATTCCGCACGTCGTGCGGGATTTGTCTCATTCGCTATTCCGTTCGTAAGAGTAGCAAGGGTCTTTTCCAGTGTCTCTCGGCATATCTGGCTCAGTACATCGGCTGGGTTGACGCCCCCTCTTTTAGGGAGCTTTGTCTTCCCCCTGGTGGCCAGTTCATCTGCCGATTCTCCGTCCTCCACTGGTGAATCAGGACCAGAAGCTCCTGGTGCCAGCGAAGCGACGTTCACCAGACGGTGGACAGTCACAGGCACGGTTTCACCGCGAGGTTGTCTTGTCCGCTTCCTCGTAGGTTGTGCATTCTCCTCTTCAGCCTCTTGCTGTGTCTCTTGTCGTTCTTCACGCTGCGTTACTGTGTTGTCATCCCTTCTCGATGCTAACGACGGTCTTCCACGACGTTTCTTAGGTTGAGGATTCTCCTCTTCAACCTCTTGCTGTGTCTCTTGTCGTTCTTCAGGCTGCGTTACTAGGTTGTCATCCCTTCTCGATGCTAGCGACGGTCTTCCACGACGTTTCTTAGGTCGTGAAGAAGACTCCGCTGCTGGCAATTCTGCTCCGTTTGCAGTCTCGGGTTCGGGCTCGGCTTCAGGTTGCAGCTCAGGCTGAGGCTCAGACTCCGGCTGGTGCTCCCTGCCTGGCTGTGGTTGCTCCTCTTGCCGAATTCTCTCACCCGACTCATCAGAATTGTCCTGCTCAGTCTCCACATAGCGGGTCTTTCCAGCGCGTCCAGCACGCTTGCCCTTCTTCTTCTGGTTTTGTTTCTGCGAAACTGATTGCTCAACATCCTGGCCCCTTGCTGCAGTGTTGTCGCCGTTCGTCTCAGGTTGTGCCGCGTCCTGTCCGTTGGCTAATTCGCTATTGGTGGCAACCTTCTCGGTAGGAGCGTTCGACGGACTTCGGGCATTCTTTGTACTCCTGCCTCGAAGTTTGTTGCTCGCATCTGGAGCCGCCGTTTTCTCTTGCGCGTCGCCTCCATTCCGCTCTGAGCCTTCACCAATAGCAGAACGCGTTCGGCTAGTTGCGGGTGGCCTACCCCTTGTGCGCTTCTGGCCCTGAGGCTGTAGCTCCTTCGTTTCTGTAGCGATGTGCTGCTCATTTGGTACGTCTGGGGCTCCTGTAGGCTGCCGTGTGCCTTCATCGGCTTGGGATAGCACCACTTGCTCTGGTATCGCCTGCTCTTCCACCACCTGCTCCGGGAAAACTTCTTGCGCCCCAACCAAAGCTTCTGGTGGAGGCAGATCGTGGGCTTCTGACTCTCGCTCGCTGCGCTCAGCGTTAGTGGTGTCCAGGGGAGGTGAATTCAATCCGTTTTGTAGTTGTGGATCGGTTCGCATAACCGTAGCCTCTTCGGCTGCCTGGGAACGCGCCTTTGTCAGGTCATCGACCAGGCCGTTTGATGTTGACGGAATGGCCGGTTCAGGCGCGTCTTCGGATACTTGTTCGGCGCTTGTGGTAGGTGCCGCGGCCTGTGGTCCATCAGGAATCACTTCTTTTGCGCTCCTCGTCGTTCTGTCCGGCTGGGGCTGCGCTAAACTCGTCTCTTGGGGTGTAACGTCGATATTCGCCGATGTGTGGGTAACCTTGCTGGGAGATTCTTAAATGACACATTGTCAGTACTGTGCCCAAGCATTAGGAGCCCACAAAAACCTACCAATCTTCCTCCTTTTGCTGCTGCGCCCAAGTTCTAACTCCTCCTCCGATGGTATATCGAACATCGATGGTCGTTCTGGGAGGCCATTGCGCGCACTTCCTGGTGTCCGCTGGCTAGAACCTAGATTCGGAGTTGAAGGTGTCCGTGCTGGTGATAACCGCGAAGATGTTGTTTCTGCTACGGCTGATGTTGTTTGTGGAGAACCAGCCGGTTCGGTGGCAGTGGCAGTCGCGGCGGGTTGCAACGCGGGTTCCGACGTGGACTCTGCGGGCGCCGAAGCAAGTCCAAATGAGAATCCGAAGTCAATCGCTTTTGGTTTGCGCGTCCTGTCATATAATCCAAGCAGTTAGCATCCTACTTCCTTGATCAGTTGGGAGACGAGTCGGATAAAGTGGTGCGCGTACGCTGCTCCGCGCTGCCGCATTTGCAGCCGCTCCTCTCGATCTGTCGCCATTGCATTAGTCTATCACTTGATATAATTGAAACTGAAGGCATACTAGAATTCATGATTGAGAAGCGGCGCTGTTCAACGCGCAAATCGACGCGATATGCTACAAGTGGAGCTTGAGATCGAGCTTTGTTGTTGTATGTAGAGCAGCTGGATCGGACTGAGGGAGGGACTACATTTGACCCAAAACGGTTTGGCGGGGAACTGAGGTCCAAATTATCGGCTCCGTTTCCACATCTCCGCAGTCCTGCTGGATATCTTTCGCCAGATCTCAGCTATTTTCAGTTGTCTTTTTCTCTACTGTATAAAATTCGCAACTCTTGACGATATCAAGCAAAATGGGTTGGTTCTGGGGCAGTTCGAACCAAGATGATCCTGTCAAGAGGCTTGACCCGGGCCTCAGAGAGTACCTTGAAAATGAAGCTCCAGCGAAATACGTGCCTACGACATCGATTCCTTCAACGCAAGGACCCTCAAGGACGTTAGATTCTCAAACCCAGGCACCAAAGCCAAGCGCATCTGCCGAAAATGGCGAGCCCTCCCAACCCTCCGTTCCCTCCGCTTCACTTTTCCCCGATGGCCGGTATGCGCATCTGTGGAAAACCTACAAGCCTCCTCAGGAAGAGGGCGGATCAGTAACCAAGGGCGCGGAAAGGGTGATTGAGAAATACAAGAAGCATAATGACACCGTGCACCGGGCAGCCATGGAAAATTGCGCATTGGAGCATGAAGCCTTGACGTTATGTTTCCAGACCGGTAATTGGCAGAAGCGACTGCAGGCTCGTGTGACTTCCTGCTCCGAGGAAAACGCAACGTTCTCTCGTTGTTTCACCACTCAATCTGTAAGTATCGGAGTTGCTACTTCACTACTTTCCTTGTGGGCGGTGTATGCTGATACCGGCTCAGAAATTCCTCCAGGCATTAGGCTACGCCGCGTCATTCGATTGGGACGAGGAGAAGGAAGAACGAATTCAGATGCATGCGGATAAACTATACCACCAGATGCTGGATTATGAGAAGCGAGTCGCGGAGTGTCGAAAGGCCGGTCATGAACCACCGCCCCTGAAATCGCTCTTTAACCCGCAGGCGAAGCCCCAGCAACTCAAATCCAACGATACCCCGGGTAGTCTTGAGGTCCCCGGTGGTGAGCAGATTCCGCCCGGATTCAAACCATCGAAGCCACTGGAGCAACTTACACCCCATGAGAGGGAATTGGAAATTCGGGCACACTACGCGCAGATCGAACAACAAAAGATGTATGTGCAAGAGGCCAGTCCGTTCATCAAGACACACGAGGATGCACGTTCGAAACGGCGCGAGAAGGCTGTCAGTTGGTTTGGAGAGACGATTGGTAAGTGGGTTACATGATCGTCAGAATTCGAGAGGTTTCCTGCCATTCCTTGTATTATTACTTTTGCATCGTGAATCTATCTTAGTGGAGAGATGTAGCGTTATGGTTTCGGAAGCGAGCATTTGGCGTTCACCATGGGATGCGGAATGAATGATTTTGTTTTGTTACTCCTCTAGCAGACAGACTTTATTTATTAGTAGTATTTGCCTGATCAAGAGGGTGACATATTTTCGAAGATTCAAAGCAATGCATGTCATCATGTCAGTACTGTAGACCCCTTGGTAAGGTATATATATGTAGCGATAGAGGCTAATTATCAACCCCACCGTAACTAAACTAATCTATGGCATCGAAATATTAAATTGGACGTCCTAACAGGGGCCAACAAGAATCTTGATTGCACGTCTATGCATCCATGCATCCATGTCAAGGAAAGCCCGATCTGGTTAAAATGGAAGATGTGCTGCGATTCGCCGAGCGCGTCGGCGTGAGACACGAGGAAGCGACACGGGCAACCGACGAACAAACCACCATCAACCAACGACATCACCACTCGACGACAGCTGCCATTGTGTTCGACTTCATTTGCATTATTGGATGATTTCGTGTCCGCTATTGTCCTTTTATCCTCCCGTTCCCTCATAAGCAGGTACTCGCTACCAATTTTGGTCTTATAACGCCTCACTCCTCAATAAACCGGACGTCTGATTATTGTTCCACTTTCTCCGCAGTAGCTGCTACTGTAACTCTACTAACTACACGCACCTTACCGATTCCAGCTTTGAAGATACAACATCTTGACACGGATTTCGACCTCCTGAACCACCCTTTTACGAAACCTATCCTTCCTGATCACATTAACACAGACGTTCTGGGGCATTGAGCTTTCGTGCTCACCATGAAGGCTACGCCATTGCTCATCGCGTGGCACAATGACAATGCCCCAATCTACTCGGTCCATTTCGACCCCAATGGTAAAGGGCGCCTTGCTACGGCTGGAAAGTACGTCTAGGTCACCTACTCAATATATCTGTCGAGGCGTTGCTAATGTTTTCCGTCCAACCTAGTGATAACAATGTTCGAGTATGCTTCCAACCACCTTCATCTCCTCCTCCCTCCCTCCCTCTCTCGCTCCCTTCGTCGTCTCTGACCCCGAATCACTAGCTATGGAAAGTCGAGTCTACAGGTGAAGATCGAAAGGTGACATATCTAAGCACACTTGTGAAACACACACAAGCTGTCAATGTGGTCCGCTTCAGCCCGAAAGGTACATACACCGGTTGTCTATAATGAGATAGCAGTCTTCTGATGTATTTGGTCTAGGCGAGATGCTGGCATCCGCAGGAGACGACGGCAACGTTCTTCTCTGGGTCCCGTCAGAGCTACAGACCCAGCCTGGGTTAGGGGAGGACCGGTCGGACGACAAGGAGACGTGGCGTGTGAAGCATATGTGCCGGTCCTCCGGTGCTGAGATCTATGACCTTGCGTGGTCTCCAGACGGGGTCTTCATCATCACAGGGAGCATGGACAATATTGCTCGAATATACAACGCGCAGACTGGTTCGTTAAATCCCCGTCGCCTCTCCTAGCATTCGCATCCCCATCATGAGGCTAAAACCAAATACTTTCAGGGCAAATGGTTCGGCAGATTGCGGAGCATTCGCACTACGTTCAAGGAGTGGCTTGGGATCCTCTGAACGAATTTGTTGCTACCCAGTCATCGGATCGATCTGTCCACATCTACAGCTTGAAGACAAAGGATGGCCAATTCACATTAACGTCTCACGGGAAGTTCCTGAAGATGGATCTTCCAGCCAAACGTATCTCGTCCAGCAGCCCTGCTCCGCCTGACCTTTCTATTCGATCCCAGCCCGCAACAGGCAATTCCATTGCCATTGCTTCTCCCGCTACCTCGACTCCGGGTACGCCAATGACGTCTCATTTGCCTATGGATCCTCCTCCGGTATCTCATAGTCGCCGTTCTTCCTTTGGCTCATCACCCTCGATTCGCCGCTCTGCATCTCCAGCACCTTCCTTGCCATTACCCGCTGTTAAGCCTCTAGAAGTAGCCTCGCCAAACGTCCTGGGTGGTCTTGCAGTCAAGAACGCCAACATCTATGCCAATGAGACTTTCACATCATTCTTCAGGCGACTGACTTTCACCCCTGATGGAAGTCTGCTGTTCACTCCAGCTGGCCAGTACAAGACCTCGCATGTTCCTGCCACAGACCCCACTAAAACCACGGATGAGATCATTAACACCGTGTACATCTACACCCGTGCAGGCTTCAACAAGCCCCCTGTCGCTCATCTGCCGGGCCATAAGAAGCCCTCCGTTGCAGTCAAGTGTTCTCCTATCCTGTATACTTTGCGCAAAGCTCCTCAGCCTGCCCGACATATTACACTGGATACCTCCTCTGGGGAAGAATCCTTTGCATCTCTTCCTGAACCAGTAGTTTCCACGAAGCCGACGCCTGACAAGCCTTCCATGGAGCCTCCGTCGTCGACTCCGTCTGCAAGCGAGTCGTCTAAAGCTAACACAGCGACCAAAAATGCCGAGAGTGAAGGCGCTTCTGCTGGCCAGAGTCCAAGTCCGGTTTTCTCGTTACCATACCGCGTTGTGTACGCCGTGGCTACGCAGGACGCCGTTCTGGTGTACGACACGCAGCAACAGACTCCCCTGTGTGTTGTGAGCAACTTGCATTTTGCGACATTTACAGATCTCACATGGTGAGTTCTATGTCATTGATTTATAATGAGTTCGGTACACTGACGAAATCAGGTCGAACGATGGCTTAACTTTAATAATGAGCTCCTCTGACGGCTTCTGCTCGACTTTGTCCTTTGCTCCGGGAGAGTTGGGCCAGCCGTATACGGCTCCAGTGGGAACAGCTCAGCATACTGTGAACGCTGGAACCACTTCCGCGAATCAAGCACCACTACCGTCCCCGGCCAACATCCCCTCGCCCCTCAAGTTGAGTCAACCCTCTCTGAGCTCGACACCGGCCCAACCAGCCGAAGTACCCCCAGCGAGTCCCGCACGATCCAACTCCACCTGCTCAATGGCTGCACAATCTCCCCAGCAATCGGGGACTTCTGTGGTCAATAATCCAACACCCACCCTAGGATCAGTGCCGCTCGTCACTGCCGCTAACTCGGCTCAACCCCCGATTCTACCGTTTACTACACCACCCCAGACACCGATGTCTGCTGTCACGCAAAGTGGGACGGACTCTGTGAGCAACAGTGTCTTGGGTAAAAGAGATATTAGCGAGTCAGAGAAGGAGGATTCAAAGGACCAGAGTTCGGTCTCCCAAGTACAACAGCCGAAGAAGAGACGCGTTGCTCCGACTCTTATTTCCGCCGGCACGAACTCTAATCCTCCCCCTTCCTCTTCATCTTCAAACAATGAATCTCATAATGCCGGCGTCGGAGGCTGAGCCTGCCTTGAACAATTATTTATAGTCTAGTTAAGCATTAACGAACTTGAGTTTCCGGTTGGTTGTCGACAACACTTTAATCATGTGAGTGCTCATAGCACAACCCTAATGATTTATGTTCATCCACCAATTCGCCTTCCTCCCATTCCTCTGTTTACGACCCTTTTCTTTTATAATCTGGCTTGGGGAGTCTGTCCGCCGCATGCCTGGATCTAGGTTCTGGGTCCGGCGCTGTCGTATCTTTTTGTATGGCGCGGTGTAATTTCATCTTCTTTCATTCCGAATCAATTCGAGATTTGCTCTGACATTACATCAGAGTCTGTCTACGGATATATTGCATTGCAGGGAGGGGGCGATATGCCTTCTGTTCAATGTTTCTCCATTCGAAGCGACAATTTAGCGTGAGGAGTGATGGTTGAAGGTTCTGTTCAGGTTACCTCATGGTCGTTGCTCCTTAAGGTAAAGGCCAATTTATGTAACTGTGGTCTTATCGCTTGTCCGGTTATAGTGCTGTCGACCAGCTTTCTTGTTACAGAAAGAGACACTAGTATAGGGGCACGGAGGAAAATAACGATGTATATTGGTCTGTCTAAGCGTCTAGACTCATTGCCCATTAGGTCCGCGTGTATCCCTCTTTCCGAAGAATGAAAAGTAAGGCTAAGGTACAAAGGAAACAGGAGCAGGAAATCATGTCATCATGCCGTAGGTATCGTAACAGAAGTTCAACAAGGTTAATTTAGGGTCATTGCGTCTTGCGTGTTCCCGCGGTCATGAGGAAAGGGAGGAGTTGTCACCATTGACAGGAGACTCATGACCATTGGCACCATTCACAGTCGAGGAAGTCATGATGTTGACAACGTCTGCGAGGCTCATGCCGGTGGGAAGCACTGCCGTAGCCTCGGTGGCGTGAGAGCCCACGGTGACCGTGGTCACGTTCGGAATCCTATCTTCGCCATGCAGCCGGTTGGCCCAGCGGAAGAGTGCCTCATCGCCGCGGGAGCCGCCGGCCACGAAGAGGAAGTCCGGGGTCTGCGGCAACTGCTCCAGGACGGACTCTGCGGCCTTGGCTTTTGTGATGTCCAAGGGTTCGACGCTGACTGTTCCTTCTGTGAGGACGACGCGGATGGCCTCGCTGCCGCGGGAGCCGTTGATCATGTCGGCAAGGTCGGAGGCCTGCCGGGCGGCGATCTCAGGATCTTGAGCATTGTTGTACCAGAAAGTCAACAGACAGCGACGTTCTTCCAAGACGCTACCGTCCGTTCTTTCCTGGTAGTATTGCATAACTCGACGGATGCCGTTCCTCCAGTCCTTCGCCCTCTCCATATCCACCAGCGGCTTCCACTCAGTCGTTCCAATTTCCCGCTTGAAACAACCGTTCTCGGCGATGAATCCCATTTTATCCGAGAAGCTTGCGAATTGGGACTCGATCTGCTCCGGGCTTTTGTTGCTTGTAATGTAGACCAAGTTCTTTGGATCGCGGAGAAGTGCTTCCAGCAGCGATGGTGTTGCGGTGAACGCAGTGCTGGCAGAAGTGATGGTCCCTTCATCTTCGAGAAAGAAGAGTCGCTTGGTCGCCTTCTCGTATGACTCCTTCAATGCGTCTACAGAGAGTGTTGCAACAAGACTGAGTTCGCGGGACAATTGCGCGCTGTGAGCTTCGGCAAGCGCTGTTTTGAACGAGTTGCACCACGCTACGGCTGTGTGAGGTGATTTCCTCTCAAGCAAGAACTCCCAGTTGCGTTGTTTCTGCTCGGGCGATATTTCCAGTGCCTTGTTAATCGCATCTGCAACCTCTCTGTAGTCCCACGGGTTGACGAGAAACTCGTGTCCATGAAAGATCGAAGCACTGCCAGTGAATTCGCTCAGGATCAGGGTTCCATGCAATTGCGGTGTCACTTTGCCGTCCTGGCAGTGGATGTAGTCATGACTTGTCAAGTTCATACCCTCTCGCAGACTTGTTACCATAAAAATCTCCGCCACGCTCATTAAGGCCAAGAATTGGGAGTAACTGATGTCTTGACTCAAGAGCACCAGCGGCTGGTGAGTGAGCGTCGAATACTTGGAATTTATCCTCGTTGCTACCTTCGAGATTTGAGACTCTAGCTCTGGCATCTCAGATGCCGACGCTATCTGGATGAGAACGACCTGTGTTTATCAGTACGTCGGTTCATCGCTCGAATAGAATATGGAAACTTACGTTTTCCCTCCACTTGGAATACTTCTTCAGGAACAGTTCGTATGCCAACAGCTTTTGCTTGATCCCGCCCGGTGCATCCAATCGATCCCTTGCGACAATCAGGTGCTTGCCGCTGTACCTGGAAGAAATATTCGCGATCCAGTCCTTCACCTCATTGGTCTGGCGTAGGTCATCCAGGGCGTTGGGGTCGATTCCAATAGGAATACTCTTGACGCGGACAAAGCGATCTTTCAGTTGGACGCCGCCAACGGTAACTTCCAAACTGAGTAGACGGCTGCAGGTCTGCAGAAAGTGGTGACAGTACTCCTCTGTCTGGAAGCCGACAAAGTCAGAGCCGAGCAGACCATTCAGTAGCGCATCGCGAGGATTCAAGCAGCGGAACACCTCGGAGGATGGGAAGGCGGCATGCATGAAGAACCCAATCTCTGCCTGGGGTATCCGCTGTCGGAGCATCTGTGGAAGAAGTAAAAGATGGTAGTCATGAACCCAGATGCTATCCCCAGGACGCCATCGAGCGGCGATGGTGTTGGCGAATGCTTCGTTGACCTTGACATATTGTTTCCAGGAATAGTCGTCATATTCAGTGTGTCGGGGGCTCTCTTGCATCTGATAGTGGAAGGCTGGCCACAAGACTGAACGGCAAAAATGGGTATAATGGCCGTCGAACTCGCTATCGCGTACGAATACCGTCAGCGACTCGTACTCATCTTCGAGTGTCTCAGAAATGCTGGCGCGTGTCGCATCCTTCAACACGTCGGTAGGCATGCCCAGTGTGCCCACCCACATCTTGTCTGTCAGAATACCGGCTTCTTCGGCTGCATAAACTGCATTGCGCAGCCCACCATTGCCTTGTTCTGCCGCTTTCACAACCCAGGCATCCACAGATAGTAACGCACGGGGACTTCCATGATCCTCCTCTGAATCTGGGGTCTCTAAAACTTCATCGCAGAGCTGGCTGTTCAGGTCATCCCCAGTATCTGACGCTCGTAAGATTGACGGTTCGGGATGGACATGAGCCGTGGATCGCGGCTGATTGAATTTGCGGCTCTGACCCCAAGAAATGGTTCTGGGTTCGCTAAGTCCAGGACCGTTGGGATCGTCTGCCTGGGGGATCTCGCCCGCTGACCGAGAGACATACGGCTTGAAGATTTTTTCATCCTCTGTAGTCGCACCGGGAGTCAATGACAGACTGAGCGATTTGTTGTGGCGTCTCTGGCGGGCCTCTGCCAGCCGACCAATAACATGGTCGTCTAGAGCAGTGTGGCTGAGCGATGACTTGCGACGAGCATGCCTCAGCTCGGTGGCTTGGAAGTCAATGGTGTATGGAAGGAAGCTAATGTGGAATGTCAGGTTATCACGGGCCGCTAACCACCTGAAGCTAAGGCATGCAACGATGAGGGGCACAACTTACAGTGAGGCGATGTAGACCGTCATTGATTCTGATGGAAGGAGGAGAAGCCTGAAGACCTCTCCGACACTTCAAAGATAATTTTATCTGCAACGTATTCAAGGGTCTAGTGGAGTCTACCACTATTAGGTAGGTAGTAATTCAAACTTGAGGAATTCAGGCCAAAGGAGTAAACGGATGTTGTATGGAGAGGGGGTGCTGCGGACCAAGGGATGAGTCGTGATGATGGATGGCACTGATCGTTTGACTAGGCTGGTGATGATGATGATAATGATGGGAGAGAAGAGTGGCTGTCTATATGTTTCTGCGGGTCACTCAAACCGATGCATCCTGAAATTCCCGGTGATATTTGGACATCCTCGCAGCATCTTGAATAAACAAAGGGATCGTGACGTCGATGATTGGACCGTGGAACCTGCGTGTTTAGGCTGAGGCATCTGATGGGACAGAAAAGAACATTCTCGGCTTTTCTTGGGTAGGAGAGGGACGAGGGAGGGGGGAATCTTCCAGGTGAGAGAAAAGAGTCAAAACGAGATGACTGGTAAGGTAGAAAGGAACCCAAAAGCGCATGAAAGAAGCCGGAGACGAGGAAGGAGGGGTGGTTTTCCGGAGGCTCCTGTGCCTTGGGCATCATCAAGAAATTAATATCACCATCAGTCTCATCTTCATCCAACTGGATGACCATCTATATGAGGGGTTTTCCCCCTGGACTGCCAGTGGTGGATAATGGCTATGGCGTTCAATTGAGGTTCATTTTTCCTTCCTTCATCAACTATCTAGTCTCTTTCTAGATATTATTTCATGCCTGATCGGGGTACCTACATGGGGAATGTGCATGACTTGCATACTTGCCTTGACAGGTGTGATATGCCATAGTTTTAACGGCCTAAGGTAAACTCTCTGACAAACCGATTCGAGCATGGAATGGCCCAATGACAGCGATTTCCTGGCCTGATGCCGGGCAGATCCGTAGACTATCTAGACGTTAACAGTTCCCCACTATGGTTTAGGATCTTTCGAGACAGTTCGATAAAAAAAAAAAAGAGTGGGGGGGTCTGGACCCCGCTGCATCTAGATAGGTGCGATGTCCCTGTTTCGGCTTGTTAAGAAGTAGATGGAATTAATAGTCCCTAGTATGGTATCATGTAGAATAATAATTTCCCTCTGCTATTCTCGAAATCAAGAATTATACGCGGTTGATCAGGAAGCTGAGGCTAAGCTCTATCTAGTTGATAAAAAGAATTGCGTTGCTGGAACTAAGGCGTATACCTCTCGAGTTCGGGGCTTTGGGCGACCAAGACAAAAAACGTCACCGCAAAGGGTAACATCACCAGCTTCCAGGACGTTGGCGCTCTTCCAAGTTTTTCTTCTTGCTTCTTCCTTTCCTGGTTATCTTCTTTGACATTAACTACTCAATCTTTAATATCACTCAGTCTATCGTATTAGCGTTAGATATCTCAGTCGCCTCTAATCCCATTCCCTCATTTCTTCTCGATCAACTAATTGCAGCTTTACCTTTGAAGCGGGGCATTATTTGTTTCCAGGTCGCGCACCTCTTTGCGAGATAGCTGCGAGTTCTTTCTGTCATGTCCAGCACAAACGGGTCGGACGGCGATCATCGCCTCCTGATTGTCTCGAATCGTCTTCCCATTACAATCCGACGGTCGGAAGGAGGAAAGTATGAGTTCTCCATGTCATCTGGTGGGCTGGTGACTGGTTTGAGTGGTCTGTCGAAAACAACTACTTTCCAGTGGTATGGCTGGCCAGGTCTGGAAGTGCCAGAGGATGAAATTGGGTCAGTGAAGAAGAGGCTGAACGATGAGTACAATGCAACTCCAGTGTTCATGGACGATAAATTGGCAGATCGTCATTACAATGGGTTCTCCAGTAAGTAATCATCACCGACAGTCTATACAGTTCGCGCCTGGTGGTGTGCGAGCGACAACATCAGCGTTCCGTGGCTAATTGGAGCATTCAGACTCGATTCTATGGCCCCTCCTTCATTACCACCCCGGCGAGATCGTTTTCGACGAAGGCGCTTGGGATGCCTACCGTGAGGCCAACCTTCTATTCGCCAAAACAATTGCAAAGGAGGCGCAAGATGGAGACCTGATTTGGGTACAAGACTATCATCTCATGCTTCTTCCAGAATTGCTCCGCGAGGAGTTACGGGCGGCGGGCAAGAAAGATAACAGAATCGGCTTCTTCCTGCATACACCTTTCCCCAGCAGTGAAATCTACAGAATCCTACCCGTGAGAGGCCAGCTTCTGCGCGGTGTGTTGCACTGCGACTTGATCGGCTTCCACACCTACGACTATGCACGTCATTTCTTGAGCAGCTGCTCACATCTACTGTAGGTCTACTCGGTATCCCAATCGCTTCAGGATAATTGCTAATGGCGCTTTATAGAGGCCTGGTCACGACCCCGAGCAGTGTCAAATACGAAGGCAGATCCGTAGCCGTAGGCGCTTTTCCGATCGGAATCGATCCGGATAAGTTCACCGATGGTCTGAAGAGTCCCAAAGTACAGAATCGCATCGCAAGCCTCGAGAACAAGTTCCAAGGCACTAAACTGATGGTCAGCGTTGATCGCTTGGACTACATCAAGGGTATCCCACAGAAGTTACATGCCTTGGAGGTTTTTCTTCAGAACCACCCAGAATGGGTGGGCAAGGTCGTCCTTGTTCAAGTTGCCGTCCCCAGTCGACAGGATGTCGAAGAGTACCAGAATCTCAGAGCGGTGGTGAACGAGCTCGTGGGACGTATCAACGGCAAATTTGGTAAGAGAGGATCCCTTGCTCAAGTTGGCCGATAGCACATCGCTGATACCCTCACTCAAACAGGTACTGTCGACTACATGCCTATTCACTTTATGCACAAGTCAGTTAGCTTTGATGAGCTCATTGCCCTGTACGCCGCCTCCGACGCCTGCGTTGTCTCCTCTACTCGAGACGGGATGAATCTGGTATCATTCGAGTACATTGCAACCCAACAGAAGCGCAAGGGCGTTTTAATCCTTTCCGAATTTGCAGGAGCCGCTCAAAGTCTCAACGGTAGCCTCGTTGTCAACCCATGGAACACTGAAGAGCTCGCTAGAGCATATCATGAGGCCGTTTCGATGAGTGATGAACAGCGCGCCCAGAAGTTTGAGAAGCTCTACAAATACATTTCCAAGTACACGAGGTACGTATTTACCGTGCCAGTTCATTACCAGTGTGGATACTGATTGCCTGCAGTGCCTTTTGGGGCAAATCGTTTGTGGCAGAATTACTTCAATGCTCGACATGATGCGACCAAGCTATTCCTTTCTTTTCCTCGTTCTACTCTCCTTCTGGGGCATGGATTCAAGGGTGGCGAACTGTCCTTGCACGATGCATAGCGATGACCAAACAATAGGTAAATAGAATAATCACGATGATAGGTAACGTAGATACGAAGCAACACCTTTCTTGTCTTGGAGGACTTCTCTTCAAGTGTGTACAATCAGACCTCCACACCTCCATCAACTCGAGACATCGATGATTGAATGTCACGGTGAAGTCATGTTGAAGATCTCGATGTCAGCATGAATTCTGCCTCAGGCAATCTGATGCATATCAGGGATAGAGCATGAGATCATCATGACTACGCGAGACCTTCCAGGAATTCAGAATATCAAAAGCACCTAATTCCTCTACCCCGCATCTTGGAAGTAAGCCCAGCCTGAACCAACAACCGCTAATTGCAATTGAACTCAAGTACTCAACAATACTCCGTACTCTGTACTGATCCTTCTGCTCGGGCAGATTATGGTATAAGTTACTGTGATCGACATCATATGTACAAGCTTCCTCCAATTAAATATTTAGCTTTCAATAAGCCACTCAGAATCGTGGCTTATCGGTCTGGCTGGGTCTGTGGGGACTAGTACAATGGTGGCTTAGAGGTCCTGGCGCAATAGGCCAGTCGGGACTTGGGAAGACGGGAGCCTCATACATGATACTAAGGTAGGTAACTGGAAGGTATCTTTCCCCAAACAAGGGTGGTGGCATTTTCACTGGCGGTTTCGGGCTCATTTGTATATTCGTAGTTATGGTCGATTGCAGGATCAGGAGGTATTTGCAGCTGCGCTCCGTACTCCATGCTCTACATCCAACTCCTCAGAAAACTGCTCTTTGGCTGTCACGTAGTCTAGACTCTACCTTGGACCTTTGAGAAATTGTCCATTCCTCTTGGGCCAGTCCAAGACCCTCCAAATAGAGTCTATAGAGAGAATCTTCGCGTTCCCAAGCCCTGCACACAGAAGCCAGACTGTCCCAGAGGGACCCAGACCAGGACAGAGGCATTTGCCAAGCCCCCTAGCTCAGGGTCTAGGGCTCGACGTCTGACTGTCATGCGGTCGTGATCAGAAACCGGTTTAGTGGTGTGGATCCCTACGCGCCGCGCTAGTCGGATCTTGTCTAATGCCAAGACGGACGCTTGCGCGTCTCCGACTCTCCGCCACCAAAGTCTCCTAGGGATGGGATGCGATAATCCTGTAACGCCGGGTGCTGTGAACTGTCGAACTGCCCTGTCACAGTGTCCAGGCTGTTCTGCTCTGTTTTTATTCTCCGAGGTACTGGGCTGGGGAACGGTGCCTGCTCCGTTGTTGTTCAGGGTCTCAGGGACTTGAGAGAAAAAAGGTCGAAAAAATGAAATCATTGCTACTCCGTGCTTTCGATACTTGTTTTTGTCTGGGGCCTGGGCCTGGGCAGTGGGCACATACCGGTCTATATTTTCCGATCTTCGGTATGATGTGGCAATAAGGCTTGATTTGCAGTCCTGGTGAGTGCGCATATCCTTTTGCTTTGCAAATGAAATGGGACATGAACTGCTGTCGGAGTGGGGATGCAAACTCATCAGTTGTGCCCTGTGCACGTATGCCGCGTGGACTCGTATTCCGTCGCCTGAAAGTTTCTACACGGCTATCTACGGTGTAGATACCTCTCTACTCTGTAGGTCAATAATAATGATACTTGCATGGGCTATATCCCAGAGACCCCGGATCTTAAAACACCGATCCAAATCAGGATCTCCATGATCAACATTGGCCATTGACTACTTCGGCGGAACGATTACGCTTGAGTGTGAGTGTGACTGTCAGGGTCTTCTCCTATCCAAGTAGACTCGGCGACTGATGGCGTATAGGCGCGTTGCCGCGTACTCTTACAGTTGGGCCAAATCCTGAATGAGTTCATGGTGATCAATATGATTTTGATTCGTCAGCTCCAAAGCGTATTGTAGAGCCAGAGCCTGGGTTGGGCCCGCAGTCGGTTCAACCCGCTACATCTACTGAAGCGTCGAATCTCTATGCTTCCTAGAGCTGTTCCTGGCCCTTCAGAAAATGCTATGCGCGATCTGCCTATGCCGATGCTGTTGACGTAACTTGGTGTATGGCTCCGCGGTGCATGTGTAGGCAGTAATTGCGCATCCCGAGCGTGAAATGGTGACATTTTAGTTTGATGATCGGAGAGCCGCGTAAGACACGGATATCCTACGTACCATGGCTTCGGCGTGAAGTAGGAAACTCGGCGTTCATTTGAATGGCGTTAAAGATCAAGACTGCAAGTAAACAGATACCTACCTTCAATAGGAATAACGGTCACTGTGCAGGCTTGCGACGCCGAAAGCCAAATCGTAACGGTTGGAGCCAAGGCTTGCAGAGATTCATCAGCAGGTGGAGAGAGAACCAGTCTCTTTATCAGCAGACTGATCCGAACCAGCGATCAAAACTCTGCAGTCTGTGGTTGTTATCTACCTAGTTGCAGCCTGCTGGTCATGAAGACGGAGTGGAGACCATCAATGGTGAAGTCGTAATCTGTTCAACTTAAGTGTTGGGGGTTGATCTCTCATCTTCGATAACCTGTGGAGTATGAGAACGGTGGAATAGCAATTGAAGGTTAAAATACCCGATGTATAAATTCTAAACCATGGCAAGGAGAAATGACATGGTGACGACTGACGAGGACCTGGGATCGTCGCCATTTTATCGTCCAATGAGCCCATGTAGAACGATTCCCCAGACCCCTGGAAGGAAGGCAAGAACTGGCAGTCTGGCACCCAGTGTGAGGGTACACGTAAGTACGTCTGCATAATCCCAATCGACGTGCGTCGAAGGGAATCAGCTGTCGTTGCGGACCAACCAAAAGCGTCTTGGCCATGGTACGTTTAACTGTTTCGGGGCGGGACACACGCGGCTTGCGCTGCGCTCGCCGAGCCGTGATTGGGGGAGGAGTCAAAGGCTGACGACGCTTCGCCCTCACTGCTCAAGACTGCTGGCGTGGAAATGGGGAAAATGGCTGAGAGAAAAAAGAGAAAAAGAAAAAGAAAAGGCCCCAATGATTCAGAACTGTGAAAATCATACTTTCCTACCTTAATAATACCGCACTACTATTATCTAGTCTAGTCTGCCTACTCCGACTTCTGATGATTCTGTTGCTTGTTGCTTGCTAACCTAACCCGAACCTCACTGACCCTTTCATCTCCCCTACCTACCTACCTACCTACCAACACACAACACACCTGACCTCTTCGACACCCTATACACTTCTTACTTGCCTGCTACTTACTTGCTACTTATCGGTATCTTCTTCGCTTCTCATTAATTAGCAAAAAAGGTAACTCATCATCATCCTTTTGACGTCTATCTACCTCCTTAAGGATTGCCCGGTTTGCTGCTTAACCAGCGCCAAGCGGTCGCCACGCTTGGCTGGGCTGTGCGACCACCGTCACATACCAACTCATCCTACCTTCAACACACTACGACGCAGCCAAGTTTACTGACTTTTGTTTTGAGTGAAGAAAGCAGGCCTCATTAGCATCTCAAGGAAGGGTTCATCGGTTCTCTATACAATCTGGAGGCACAAATCAATCGATCGCTGGTGTAGTCGACCCCCTACCAGCATGGCGGACGGCAGACAACAGCACACTCGGCGGGCGCCAACAACGGACGTTTTCGATGCGACCGAATTGACTCGTGCGTTCGAACAACTGATGCGGACAAAAAGGTTCAATTCACTTCAGGAACAATCAAG
The DNA here is from genome assembly GCA_014281905.1 of Aspergillus hiratsukae. Lineage (NCBI taxonomy): Eukaryota > Fungi > Ascomycota > Eurotiomycetes > Eurotiales > Aspergillaceae > Aspergillus > Aspergillus hiratsukae. The sequence continues at coordinate 93,798 of JACBAD010002116.1, forward strand.
AAGTCGATCTCGCACACAATCGCCGTCTCCCGCTCAGTCAAATCATACACCACCACATCCCTCGCGGGCACCACCACCTCCTCCGACCGGTGCCCATTGCCCATCGTCTCAGTCACCATCGCAACGACATCAACAGCATCAATCGCCAGCGTTGTCGTCTTTAAGAAATCTTCCAATCGTTCCCTCACCCCCTCGAGATCAACAATCATTGAAATTTCGAAACCTCCTTCACGTTCTATCTGTCACGCCGACCAAATATGAAAACCCTGGCCTCCTCGACGAAGCCCTTGCTCTTATCCCACTCGATCGCCTCTACTCCGAGGCGGAGGAAGAGAGCCAGATTATGCAGGCTCAGGCCGCTAGCGTAGGGGGGAAGCCTGAGTGGGGTTATCAAGACTGCGTTATTAGGGCTCTACTGAGGTTCGTTCCTGACGGACTGGTTCTCACATGATGGCGTCAAACTAACGGAAAATATCTGGATAGGTGGTTCAAACACTCTTTCTTCCAATTCGTCAACAATCCTCCTTGCTCTCGATGCTTCATGCCTACAATCGCTCAGGGCATGACTCCCCCAACGCCAGACGAAACAGCGCGTGGTGCAACGCGGGTCGAACTATACCGCTGCTCGGAATCGACGTGTGGCACATATGAGCGATTTCCGCGATATTCTGACGTCTGGCAATTGTTACAGAGCAGAAGAGGGCGTGTGGGTGAATGGGCCAACTGTTTCAGTATGTTCTGCAGAGCGCTGGGTGGTCGGGTACGATGGGTATGGAATTCGGAAGATTACGTCTGGACCGAGGTCTACTCCGAGCATCAAAGGCGTTGGGTGCACGTAGATGCGTGCGAAGAGGCTTGGGATCAGCCACGCCTTTACAGTGAAGGTAACTTCCATATCAATCTACAGACTAGTGTAGAATGTTCACTGACCATTTCTCAGGCTGGGGTCGAAAGATGTCCTACTGTATCGCCTTCTCCATCGACGGTGCGACGGATGTTACACGACGATATGTGCGAAGCCCTGTCAAGCATGGCGCACCGCGAAATCGTGTGCCAGAGGAGGTCCTACTCTGGGTCATTCATGAGATCCGGAAAAAGCGACGGGAGAGTATGTCGAAGACCGATCAAAGACGACTTATGAAAGAGGACGAGCGCGAAGAAAAGGAACTGCGGGCCTATATGGCTTCTGCACTGGCTGCAGAAATCAACAACCTTCTCCCTCGGCAACAGACCAGCGGTCGGCCTGACGAGCAAAAGACACCAGCTTCAATGCAGGACGCTCCGGCAGACTTCATCGCCGCTCGACAGATGGGTCCCGGCCAGTCTGGCCCTGATCGATCGCAGGACGGCCGGTAACAGCAAGCACTGGTCGACTGTACACATCCACCTCACCTCTTGCGGCTACATCCGTCTCCAGGGACACTCCGGCTGGCCTCGATTGACGCCATGTTGACCTAACTGCAAAGTTCATTCGGTGTCTCCCGCGACTAATGCGACGGTCCGTCTGCACTGAACTGTTTAGATGAACAGCAATCATCTACACGCGATATGCATGAGGTTCACCGCCTACTATAGGATTTCCTATGAGTAGGAAGGAAGGTTAGGCCGCTCATCGCAAGCGTATCCGCAGAACGCCGATCTTCCCTATGAGACCTAAGTGTCGGTACTTGTCGATACACCGTCATCCATTCCTTTTCGGTGTTCATCATCCAGGAATCTCAACATATCGCGAACACCTTCGGCACTTCCACGCCTGCGGACCAATGTGTGATTGAACATTCAATCATCACATGACCTTTGGCGCTTGGTTGCTTTCCTGGCAGTCATTGCCAGTTTTCAGTGGTGTATCACACCAAGTCAAGAACTCTCCTCTTCCTTTCCTATCTACTGCAACGCTCTACTATGACACTCCTTCCATCCAGAAATTTTGCTATTTCTTATATCTACTGTTCTACTTTGCAACACTTTATTATTTCCATATGATTGAGGTGTTTGGCAGTTAGCACTGTCCATGATCAGCATACTTTTGAACTCGGCTCTTGCATGTGGTTGCGAGATTGGCATGATTATACATTTAATTTCTACTATAATTCTTTCACATCACTTTTTACTCTCTTCTTTTCCCTTTCATCCTTCTTTCACTCTTGACACTCTCGACTTTCTTTTCGACTCTCCCATCATGTTTGGTCAGCGTGTACGCAAGATTTGCAATTGCCGTCAAAGTCATGAGACACGGAAGCGAACCACCGCTCTGAAGTATGCTTTGCATTTGGTGACCATGCTCATCATCTATACATGAAGCGTCATTATCTTTTTGCGAATTTGATCTGACTCCTGGCGATCTCAGAGATATCTCTGCCGCATATAATGTCAACTAAACTCTTCTATATTACATCAACAAAAGATCCAGGGAGAAAATTAATACCTGGAGAATTCAGCCAATTGATACCCTCAAACTTTTCCACTCAGTGTATTGACTTGTACTTGATCTTCGTAGAGGAGTCGGACGAGCATTTCTTGAGGGAAGAATTCAAGCCGACATGCACATTCAGGCCTCGACCAGGCTTGAAGTCGCAAGGAAAACTTCCTGTCCTACCTAAGGTAACTCAGGGCACAAAGTCACAACCCGTTCAATGAAAACCGACAAACCACTCCTTGTCTGAGACATACTACGAATTAGGCAATCAAAAGCATCTAGTCTATTCCGTCGTTTCCATGTTCCTGAGCAGTCGTCACTCATCAGCAGCGAAGAGTAAGACCCTGCCTGACCCATACCAGTTTAATTACGATTTGCAATGGACCATTTCTCCGCCCCATTTCCAGTTTTCCCTACCATGAAACTTCAAAGTTGATTGTCGAAAGTTCAATGGCTATTGGCTCCCCCCTCCCCGCGATTGGGGGCCGGCCCAGCCGCGGAGGGTCTAGCCAGAAATCTATCTATAAATATACTTTCTGGCTTCTGTAAGCGAGAACTTACCTTAGAAGGGGGTGATCTGAGATCTGCGGGTGGTTAACCGCTTCGGGGTGTTTTGGGTTTCGGGTCAGGTGAGTATTGGGCTTTGAGGGGGTGTGATTGGTGGGCTTTGTTTGGGAGGTGTCACTGTAAACTGACTAAGGTAAGGTAAGGTCGGCGGTGTGTCGGATCCGAGGGCCGAGATGCGGCTAGCTTGATTTGGTTGGTTTGGGTAGGACCGGACTGTGAAGGTCGGAGAATAGGAAGAGGAGCTGGGAAAGGTATATTTGTGTTCAGTAACAGTATTATGGAGATGCGTCCCTCTCACGGTGAGGGTTGATAGGATGTTTTGCAGGATGGAATCGGGAGATAGCAGTGGCCGGATCTGATCTTCTCGGAGGATATGGAGCAGGGCTCTTCCAGGCAATGCAATGCAATGTCAAAATACATGATCTAACTGGAATACTCCGTATGCAAGATTAGAATCTACCTTAAACGTTGCAGATCAACAACGGGCAAGCCATCACACAGCTCGAACAGAACAGTCAATCCCCCTCTGGCGCAGATCACCGTCGATATTCCGAACCTCTTTGACGTAATACGGCTGCCGGGGCAACTGCAGTTTCCACCGGTTCCTCAGCTTCAGCTCCCTCAGCGGCTCCAGAAACACAGGGATCTTCTCCACCGGTTCGCAGAACCAGTTCCCCATCAGCTGCAGCGTGAACGACTGCAGGCTCTTCATCCGCGTCAGGGCGCGGCAGGTCTCAACCCACTGCTGGCGTCCAGCGGAGAAATAGACCGTCTTGACCGGGTCTTTACTGGGGAGCCAGTGGCCTGGAAACGCCCAGCGGAGTTCGACTTCACGAATCCCGTCCCAGAAGTCGGCGGGGATGGTTGGGCGGAGATATGTGAGGGACCAGGTATTGCTGAACTCGAAGATGTTGAGCGTGTACAACAAGTGGATGGATTCGCAGTAGCTGAGGTTTCGAATAAGCACAGCGGAAGGGAACGGCACGGCACCGTCATCTTCCCCGGAATCAGGTCACTTACATCAGCTTACAAGTCAACGCGAGAGACAACAGTTGAGTGTTTCGCCTGGCCTCCGCGTCTTTGGCCAGCTGCGGCACATTACCACGGCAGATATCGCACGTCTCAGCAAGCGAACATAAGATGTGGCCCATCCGGCGGTTCGGCCGCTGGATGATATGTATACGCATCCCACCCAGGACCATCTCCCAGATCAGGAGGCGCAGCTCAGGCGCAAGTTTCATCAGTAGCGAACAGTCGGGCTGGAATATCCATTCCAGCCGCGTGTCGGTCCGCTTCTGGGACTGGTTTCGTCCGGCGAGGGCACTGTGCCTTCTCGATCTGGGTAGGGCTGCTGGCTTGTTGCCTAAAGGGACTCAGTCAGACATGCACTGCATGATATTCGCATTTTGAGGTACATGCCGTATGAAAATTGCAATGGATCCTAGCTACAAGGGATACATCTCGGCAATAGACAAGGAAACAAATGCTCAACTTACTTTGATACCGCTGGGCCAACACATCCTCCCAGGAGAAAACGCCCTGCTTGATCCTCGCCATGACTGAGTCGACACTTAAATATCAATATATACCTCTTCAAAATTAAATAGTCCAACGCTCTCGTCACCGCCACTCTAGCTCAGCTCGACCCCGCACGGCATCTTAACAGACGGTGGTGGGCTCCATGGATTCGATATAGAATAATGATAGCAGGTATACTTTGAGCGCTCCGACCTTTTGCTGCAAGATTTTCAGACGCGAGAACCCAGCGCAGGCGATGTTATGGATGAAAGGAGGAATGAATCACGCGATATCTGAACGTCGGGTCGTGTGCGACTGGTGGGGGAGGGGAAACCGAGAGTAAGCGCGTCAGGAGCAGCGGTCGAGTCAATGTTATCCGGTTCGAAAACTGAAAGTCTCATAATGAAAGTAGAGGAATTGAAGCTTGGAGATAGCTGAAGTGTCGGTGAAGAAGTATAGGATGGACAAAAGGGGCACTGTATCTAAATAAAGGAAAGGGGAGATAACGCTATGATTCACTGATAAGATGGACCGGAGTACTCCCGGAGTGTCCTCAATAGTCAATACTCTCAAGATGTACTTATCGGTGGCTTTCGGAGTCAGCAGCAACATCACGATGGTTTCCGACTTGATATATCAACATTGTAGTAAACAACATCCAATGTACTAGAGGCTCCGATCGCATCTTAATAGTGCTGGAAACTTGACGGTCGCATGTGTCCACGATCCATACTCTCATAAGACCCACTCAACAATTCAAGATAGCTTTAGTCTGTCGGGGTAGAATCCTTGAGTCTTGGGGGCTGACATTAATCGACTACTACGAGTACTACGACTACTGCAAAGTATTACCATAAAGACAAGGAAGCAGATCCTTCTTCGCAATGCCAGCATTCGATTTCAAGCAATAACTGTTCGTGGTATCATGGTCATAAGTAAGCGAATGACGAATTCCTCCCTACAGATCCCTAGTTCATGCAAACGAGCGACACTGAATGCAAACATTTGGCCAGCAAAGTCAACGAAAAATAAGCACTGAGCCCTATCCTCCATGTAAACCCGACGACTTGTCCGGCAGAAAGGGAACGAAGATATGGAACTGAGAGTTGCACACCTACTGAGAGCATGCAGTGGGGCTAGGGCTATTAAGTCCTAGAGTGTTAGTCGGACATGGTACCATCAGTCCCTGATTCAGCATCTGCAGTCCCGCTGGTTGGAGTTTGTCAATGGTCTGCTCCGGCGGCACGGTGCCTACATAGGCGTTAAAGTTGTAGATGCCACAGATGCAGCTGTTGACAATGTCTTTCAGACTCGTGGCGGACATGACAGTTTGCCCATTGCGCATGAGCGAAAACTGCTGTTTGCCGATTCCCATGGGTGCCGCAAAGGCGCTGGCCCCGGCCTGTGCTTGGAATGTCTTGCTGGCGCCTCCTGAAGTGACCTGAACAGTAGCGGGTGACTTGAGCAATGAGACAACAAACACATCATCGGCCATCGTCTCATACCCGTTTGGTCGTCCGCGGAAGAAGTTTCCACTTGAGTTGTTCGGATTTCCCTGCATAGTAGTGTCCGTTGAGTCGCAATTGATGTCTTTAGGAGTTGGCCTATACCAGTAGACCAACTTGTCTTCGGTGATGTAATTGTTGACGGATTTGTCGCCGGCCTTGTAAGCAGCAATGAAAGGTTTCGACATTTCCAGCCATCCATTGTGTGGCCTTGAAGAAGCTGTCAGCGCTATACTTGGCGACAGGGTTGCAATCACCTACATATCCATCACCCATTTGGAGGCTCCGTCATCTGTGTGAGGCGAAGACAATGGTCCAATGTAGTGTGACTCTCCGTAGTCATTCCAGGTCACAATCTCCACGAACCGTGGCCCGAGGTTCAGGATCTCTTGCCACCTGTCATACCAGAGAAGATCAGAAGGAAAGACCCAATTCTTGCTATAGGGAACCTCGCCGCCGAAATGGGTTGAGAACCAACCAGAGACAGCTGATTTTGTATAAGCCGAAGTCAAAGGCTGGGAACGTCAAAGACTCACGTGCAATATACGGCTTTCCATTTAGGGCTGCGATGTATTTACTGTCGCCTTCTGCAACGCTCACGTTATGACCTGGAGTCGGCGCTTTGTTGTTGTCATTGTTTGGCCAAGCCATCCAATTAAGCGCACCTTGGATAGCATTGAAGTCTCCCACTCCTGGATGGAAATTCGGCGCGAAGAACACTTCGGTGCCAGCAGCGGAGTTCATGGCAGAGATATCGAGGCCGTCACCGGCAAAAGAGGACGCAAAGACCTTACCATCGACCTGTAGCTGTGCCGGTAGACTGGCATATTGCCTGATCTTCTGTCCAACCGCAGCGGCTTGTCCGGTATTGTACCAATTAAAATCAAATGAGATAAAGACTTTCATGTTATTTCTTGCGGCAGATTCGTAGGCAAAGTTGAGCTGGGTATCAGTGTACGGATCCACGCCAATGTTCAAAGCGAATGCATCAATTCCCAATGCTTTCGCACGCTGCATGTCGTCATCATAATCCGCGGCGCTCTGGCGGTTGCTAGTGATGCCGATCTAGAAGTCAATGTCAGTCACTTGCTTCAGTCACCAGTGAACCAAGAGGGGTTCTTGACTTGCCATAAAATGACAGAACACAAGTCGGTCGGTTGCATTGGCCTCGACAGCAACATCACTCGAGAGTCCCTTTGGCATCGGTATTGGAGTCGCCAATGCCGACAGCCCAGCGACGGCAAAGTAGAGTGATTTGAGAAGGATCATCTGCAAACAATCAGCCTTTGGTTGGGATCCCATGCAGCAAAGCCAACGCCATGCTTCATCGTAGTATGACCAACCATGATAGTATTGAAGGAACGAACTTAATGAGCTAAATGATTGCAGCAAGCCGAAAGGAATGAGTGTTTTGTAAAAGCCAGATTCGACAGTGGGCTATCTGTCGACATGCTCTGAGAGCAGAGAGGTCTGAAGGAATGCCTTTTTGTATTCTGAACAAGAAGGTCAAGCCAACTGTCACTGGCTTTTCCTGACGGTCCATATTACCGTTGCAGTGTGCTCAGCAGAGATCTCTGATCTTCCGTCCTGGACTTGTCATTGGCCTGAAAACAAGCCTCAGGACCCTAGGAGCGTCTCATCATGAGGCCAATGATTGCAACGGTATCATACAAAACTTGTCAAGACAGTCTTCCTGAGATTAAGTGTCCTGTCTCAAATGCTTAGGGCAGCCCCAATGGCCGGGTTCATTTTGGCGCCGAGACATAATGAAGGAGTCGTTTCAGTCAGAACATGAAAATCGCCCAGATTTCAGCAAAGGCCACGGGGACATTGGAGTCAAACGATGGCATCATCTGGGCTAAGAGAAGCTTAAAGCTTGTTGTGCGATCCATGCGTGACTCGATGGAGATCAGAAGCTAGGGAGATTCTCATTCTTAGAATGACTCGGATAGCCCCGAGTGGACCCTAAGAGGGTTGAGGACGCCAGAGCCGAACGCTCAAACAAAGGTCATCGGTCTCCAATAACATCTCCGACGATATTCATCCAAACATTCCAGTTTTTGATTCCTTTGACGATGTGAGACGCATGTTTCTCTTCATTTTTCGAGCCCTCATGGCGGGGATGGCGGGGCACAACAAAGATGAAACAGTGCCTAGTCAAGCTGTATAACGGCATATGCCGTACACCATGTTACAACTTATGCTATATGCCGTCAACGAGCTTCTGTAACCTTGAGGAGCATGAATTCAAGGTCAAGTTCGCGGGGTAGCATTCCTGGCCGGTCAACCACGCGATCTCATCACCGGACGTACGGAATCTATGTGGTCGTGGGCTTGTTTGGTTATGATTGGGGAAGGGAGAGCTCCGAGCATGTGGAATATGCTCTCAAAGTAGGAGAGTGGAGTCATAAGGCTTGCTATGGTCAATGCAGGACTCGAGGGTCTTGATGATTTTAGATGTGGCGTCTTGGCTTGCGACCTTAATCGAACCACTGATGCACTGCGCTTTTCGTTTGTGTAACGCGAAGTTGGATATCCAAACCCGTGTGATGTTGACATGGTCCCAATCGTCTCTTACTCGAGCCTCTGAGTAACACGCGGATGGTATATCTTAGGGTCATTGTGACGATTCTGAGCTGTAAACCCTGTCTTCAGTTGCATCCAAAGCCAGAGTTCGGCGAAGTAGATCAAGAAAAGTTGTAACAGTTCAAACGGCATGCAGCTATAGGCCCGGTAGAAGGGAAGATTTTGTCTCCGTTCAGAACATGTGTCACTGAATGCGCAGCTCTGGCGACATACATCGTGTTACTGTTTCATGTCTGCTAGTACGCACGATTAGAGTATGAGAAGGCATACAGGGTTGTACTAAGAGGATATATGAACCGCTGTAATGGCTCAACACGGGTCTCATACCATAAGATAAGCAAATCATAGGCTACTTATCCTTAGTGTCGAACTGTGTAAGCGAAGTAAATTCCTCCGTAAGTGCTCAGGTGTAGAAGTCAAGGAAGAGGACGAGTTCCTACAAGACAGCAAAGGCAGAGACATAGCTCACAGAGCTGTCAGTCACATCGACTACATCCGAGCTACGCTCATATCGAATGAAACGGAACGCGCCCTTCTTCCCCTCCTCCTCGGTCTTCATTTCTTCAACCGCGGCCATGATCACCCCAATGGGATGACGACCGCATACCGTATTACCTGTTCTTTGTATGGCATCAAGGAAATTCTCGGTTTCGCCTGTAGCTATGGCTGCCATAGTTGCGATATCAAAAGCAGAAATGCTCTCGTGAATCGCTGGCTCTCGACTTTGAACTCTGTCTCTCCGCTGGAGGGCGTGACCCGCTGACACTTGCTCGATTTTTTCTTCAAACTCATCCAGGTCGTCGCTCGGCTGAGGCAGAGCTTCGGCGGAAAGAGGAAGCTTCGGCCCAGGCTTGGGAGCTTGGGGGACGTAGTATGTGTAGCTGAAGCGAAGGCCCCAGTGGCAGAAATCTGAGCTGATCACAAACACATTGGAAGGATCTTGCAAGTAAGGAGCAAGTAAGGCTCCAAAGGCTTGCTCTGTTGACGCGGAGGTGCTTCCGACCAAGATCGGTACCAGGGGCGGATATTGAGATGTCCGCTTGGTGGGATGTTGTAGTTGTAGCAGACGGTGAATATAGGGCAGATGAAGCTCAATACTGTGTTCATCCTCGTCAACCGACCGGGTCATGGTTGTGAAATTGACTATTGACCCGTTTGGTTTAACTGCTTTTGTTGAAAGAAGCTTAGCGATAAGCTCGGTGTCAAGCGGTAGAGGCTCGTCTGAAAGCGGGGTGTAGTAGGACGTAAGCTGAGGGAGAGCAAGTGTCGAGAGATAGTGGTGATGCGATGGGCCGAGTATGAAAATCCGCTTCCTGTCTCAATAAGTCAGCAAACAACAACAGCAGACAATGAACAGGAAATTTTCTCACGCTCTGGACAAGTCCAGGGCTTTGTATGCATAAGCTGCACATGGTCCTGAGTAGGCATAGCCCGCGTGTCTGGATCATCAGCACAAATTCCCGAGTACGATACTTTTTATCCAGTTCTCTATAATACATACGGGGCAATGATAACTCGGGAGCCAGGTACAGGCAAGGAGCCGATGCCCTCGATTTCGTTGGGAACTTGAGAGAGCCACTGGTCCAGCTGGCGGGTCAAAGTGCTTCGGTTGTCAGAGTACCATGAGCCCGCGTGGGAGGGCTCTCTGGACTGCATAATGTCTGCTTTCTCCTTCTTGGTACTAAAAAGATTTCGCATATATCTGGAGAGACCGCAGTGCCAATGTCTTCAATTCGTGTTGAGCGAGTTGGGGAAGCATCGTCCATTGAAGCGGGGAAGTGGGAGTGGAACATCGTCATAGTGGAGTCTGTCAACACCAAAGCTTACGGGCCACAGCCTAGTACCCGCCGCAGTAAGGTTACCTCAATAAAATGCACCATCACGAATATCCCCAATCTCCTACGCCAGATTCTTTTAGCCAATATTTACAGTCACAGTGGTTTGCCCACGCCACCAGATAATTGCTCGCTCTGACTGCCTGGCCATCTCCAGCACTGTCATTGGATGGGACTGCCTGGATTTACATACAATCTCACATCTGCCTGTTATCAAAGTGCCATCGATATCTCACTCTGCTTGGTAGATCTTCCACACTGGACGCGCGCAATCTCATCTACTGCTTGCACTTCCGATCTTTGAACAATGTAGCAGTATCCAACACTGTGCCATTCCGACTAGCCACAAACTCATGTGTCAAATGCGAGCAATTGTGAAACGTCAATTTGCTCCATCCATAGGTTGTATCCTGTGCATAGCGCGAGTAGCTCTGGAGAGGGCGGACCAGTGAATCTAGTCCATCATAATGGCCTGCAGCTCCATTGATAATGTACCAAGGGGCAGTCGGATTATTCAACTCGTTCGGGTCAGCGTTGTAGTTGGCAATTGGGGCATTCCGCTCGTAGAAGTGGGTATGGCCAGACAGGACCAAGTCAACGTTGTACTTCAAAAACAGAGGTTCCCAGACGTCGCGGCACTCCAGGCAAATGGTGCTACTCCGGTTCGTAGCGCTGACATACCAGGGTCTGTGGGCGGCTGAATAGACATTCAATATCAGTATTCAAATCATGTGGTCAAGTACTCGGTCTGCACATACCAACAACAACCCATGGAGTCTTGGCCCGATCAACAGAGGCCAGGTCCTTTTTAAGCCAGTTAAGTTGCTGATCGTAAAGACCGAAAGGACCACTATCTTCGCCCTCACTGCCCCCAGGCTCATCAGGACTGACTATTCCATGACCAAGATCTGTTTCAGTGTCAAGTTGGATGTAGTGGACCATCCCATGGTCAAACGAGTACCAGAAATTCTCCACACCACCAGACTGTTTGCTGGGCATGCGGAAGTGGTTTCGGAATCCGGTGAAGTTAGTCTGGCCAGGCATACAGATGCCAACATTGTAGGTGATGTTGTGGACACTGTCAGTGGTGCCACCATTATCGCCTGCAGTGGCGGTTAACAGATGATTAAAATATTCATGCCGCAGGGAAATGCATACAGTTAGCCTCATGGTTACCAGGTCCAACCATATACGGCTTGTGAGCAGTAATAACAGACAGTTCGTCGTAATACTGGTTCAGCATGCTCTCATACACCTTGGCACCACCGGCTATGGTGGTGTTAGGAAGGAACCCCTGGATCTCCTCCTTAAGCCAGTAGTCGGCGTACGCGATGTCACCAGCTGAGAAATGTTAGACCTTTGCTCAGTGGACGTTACTTTGAGAAGACTTACGGTGCCAGAGGAAGTCAGTATTGGCTGCTTGGGCCACTAAGGATTGCATTGTATTGTTGTCGTTAGGGCCAAGAGGGTTGTTAGCCCCCTTTCCAACACTTGTGGTGAGACCCATGGCACCCATGAGACCCATATCAATCGCGACGGCCACGGTATAAGGAGTCTGATCACCGGCCTGACGGCTAGTCTTGAAGGTGTATGGAGTAGTCGTATTGCTATGCTGAGGCAGGTAGTAGTACAGTGTATCAGCTTCCAACCCGGTTATCGAGACATGGTTGTTGTAAGTCATGGAAGTGGGATAGGTGACGGAGACATCAGAGGAGACACATCGGTTTAGATGCTTGGGACTGCGCCCAAAGCAAACTGTTGGACGAGGCAACTGCGAGTAGGTATTCCAGCTGACGGTCATGCCGTGTGGTCCGGCATATGCCAGACGAAGTTGCATGGGATAGGTTCCATTCTGCTGGGTGGCAGGAGCCGCGATAGAGCCGGTGAACAGAGTGGACGCTGCGAAGGCAGCCAAAAGGGAAGACGCAATACCATCCATTGTGGTACAATTGTGAGATGTTTTGATTGAGGCATAAGGAAGATGAAAGTCCGGTTCCTGATTATATATGGGCTACTGCCAAAATATTCTTGGTGTAATTCTACAATCACCTACCTAGTATAGTCCTAGAGACGTTGATCACTTGATTATACCTGATATTAAACACGTGGAAATCATGCGCTTACATTATTGGTTTACGACGAATATTGGCAAGGGACAAGAGAGTCTCCGAAACAGCCTAATAGCACTAGTTAAAGCTTAAACAGTCGAGTCATGCTATGAACTATGAAGCGATTTGTTTCTGATCTACACATAGAATATGAGGACCTGCCAAATCAAGACCGAAAATGATTGCTAATCTCTTATTGAGGCTGTCAACAGCCCACATTCCGCTGATCCATATATATAATATTAGGCACGTGCATAAGTCAACTTCCCTATTTGTTGCGTGGAATCAATGGCCTAAGCATGAACAAACACATACTTGGGCTAGAGCCGGTCGGAGGACCCGCAAGGCTCAAGCACCCGGCTTGGGTGGAGACTTGGAAGTCTTGGATTAACCAAGCCTTGAAGTTGAAGTCACTAGTAGTAGTCAGATTGGATCAAGGAACCAGAGTGGAGACTAGGTAGGTTCCCGCGTGGGTACCTAGGTATCGGGAAGAGGAACAAAAAGGCCGCAGATAGCTGGCCGGCAGTCAGTTATTGTTCTACATAAGCAACGCCATTTCAGTTGCTTGATGTTCGCACCTAGTCAATAACAATGGATGTCCGCCGTAGGACTATGGGTTTTGACTTTTGACTGTTTGCTCTTTGGATTTAGCGTTTCCTACCACGCACCAGCCAGGCACAGCTCATTCGATCAAGAATCTCAGGGAAAAAGGTTAAAATGTGGTGCTGATTTTTATGGGAAACTTTTCCACCGACAACCTCCTCGGAGGACAGAAGGTTACGGACCTAGACAATCCAATCAACAACGGCCCTTTCTGCAATCCGTTCAATGCTACCGACCCTTCAGAAGGGGTGGTGCGCAGCAAAGCCTCCATGACTTCGACTCTGTTACTGACGATCCTAACCATGGCATCTATGGTAACAATGCTAAGTTCTACGGACCATTGATTCAATCGGGAGATCTGAAACGTGCCCTGCAAGGCTTTCTGCAGGAGCAGATCATGAGGCATCCATCCGCAAACTGTACCCTCTTGGTTGAGTAGGTCCATGAATTACTACACTGAGGATCAGGCTGCTGTTCCTACTGCCCTCATCTCCGATGGCGAGGTTCTTTTGAAGCATGTATACGACGCGCTCCGGACTGGACCGCAGTGGAATGAGACACTTTTCATTATTACGTCCGACGAACCGGAGGATTCCACGATCACATCCCTCCACCCCTGGCTGTCCGCCCGGACAACTTAACTTACACCGAGACCACCCCTGACGGCCGCAACTAAACCTTCAATTCGACCGTCTCGGTGTGCGTGTCCCAAATCTCCTGATCTCTCAATGGGTTGAAGGGGGGCTCGTGAGGTCCATCCAAAAGCGGCATGCCAAACATAGTCCTCAGTAGTGCATAGTGGTGACGCATTTTTTGACCGGAGCCATCTTTCAGACAGATCAATAGGATCTAATAACCTTTTTTGAGCTGTGAAACATACTGGCTTTCGCAAACATCCTCGACTATAACCCCAATTCATAGCGTGTGCCGAAATATATACTAGGCAGCATTTCTGCCTACCCCTGTCATTAGGATTTAGGAATCCCTATATGTCAATTTTTGTTAAAAAGATATTCAGCCTTGTGTTCTGATTGCAGAAATGTCTCCTTCTGTTAACAGATTACATTTGGCTCTCTGAGGGTCTCGAGTCTGTATTAGTTATTAAGAAGTAAATTGTGCAAGAGACCGTGTGACTTTGCAGAGCTTCAGGTACCACGAGAATGTCTAAGATGACCTCATAGACAGCCGGATAAAATGTAGTCAACCCTGAAGACAATGCCTGATTTCCATCATTTTACAACTCATTTAGCTTATCTTGAGTATCAAACAGTCTATTGCTTTTTGTCGTTGTATCACAATCCTTGATCTTCTCTCATGATGCCAATTAATCTTAATGTGGCCTAGCGCACATTTTTCCTAGCTGCCACCAATTATGACGCGAGTTTCCGTATCGCCAGGACGCGCTGCGCAGCCAACCACTCTCAATTTTCCTGTATATTCCCTGCGCATTCCAGCCTCGTGGACACATTACTTCCCGTCGTCCTTTCTGCGACTGAACTCGCGCCGGCGTGTCCTTCTATTGCTTTACAAGTTCGCCATCCGCAGAAGCGCCGATTGGCAGCGCGGATAATTTCGACGACCTCGACATCCGGATCATTGTTTGCAACGCAATAGAGGACCATGTCACTCAAACGAAAAGCTTCGTTCTCCGCGCTGTCGCCCATAAATACAATGCCAGTTGTCGCGGGGCCGTCGCGAATGGTAGAGGATTCACCAAGACATCTTCACAGCCGAACACGGAAGCGATTCAGAGATGATCGACCCGACGAGAAAGTGGTATATGGTAAGAACCCGCTTGGTCTTAGGCCTCATATACCTCAGCCATATTGATTGATGTTATAGAAAATACCCTCCGCCGGTTGTACAATGCTCAAAAGCACCCACACGGACCTGCTCCTCCAGCCGTTCTGGACGAGGACGAAGACGCAGACATGGACTCAGAACCAGTACCGCCATCAGAAATTACCGACCCCCGCCAACAAACCTTGCATGAATTCTTTCAAACATCTCACGCGTCCTCTTCTCTTCCCCGTTCAAATGAGACTACAACCCGACAAACGCACCATACCTCACAGTCGAGGAGCATTCTCCTGCACAATTGCAATCGTATTATAGACTCACCAGGCGTCTCAAGTGAGAGCAGCTCGAGTAGCTCAACATTACAGTTTGCGAGCGGCGATGGGGATATGGGCACGGAATCAAGTTCCGACTATTCAGCTCAAGATTCGAAGAGATGGGCCGGAGCTCTGGCGTGGGCGTGATGGTCTTACGTCCTTCGAATCGGCTGTCCATATGTGTTTCGCAATGGAGCGTATTGGCGAGTCCCAATACCCGCGACAATATACACCTTTCCTTGATTATCTGGATATAACATCCGTCCGGAGACACTGCTGCCACGTAACCGCCAGTGTTCCCTTCATATAGGTCTGGTTGGCCGCTTTCGTGCGTTGTCCTATACTTTTGGATCGCACAAGCACCCTCACACCCGGCATTGGCCGTTCATTGATCTGTTCATGGATGTGTATGGGTCCGTTTCCGCCCAAGCTGCACATACCAAACGGCACAAGCCTGAATATACCCAAATCATATTTATCGAAAATAAACCTAAAAAGATATAATCAACTCAAGTGAGACGAATAATCCATATTATAATATTACTTTCTTGAAGTAGAGAATCGTGTGTTGTTTACTGTCAAGATATCAACATCTTGATGAATGAGGTGATGTGTCACATGTGACCACACCGAGGCGGCAATCTTGAAAGCCTCAGGTTTCGCTCAACAACTGCCTGTCTATCACAAACGAGCTCTCCGGCACCATCAGCCGGTCGACAGTTATTTGCGAAGCCAACCGAATTCCTTCTCACCAGAAGAGACTGGGGCCTCGGTCAAAACTCTCCAATCCTTCACCAATCGCCGTATACGGCGGTCCTCTGGGATTCTTCTTCAGGAGTCAAAAAAGACCAACATCCATTGGCCGAACCTACCGAACTGAAAACTGATTCTGCTGTCTTCGCCTTGTCAGACAGCCGTGAAACATAAAATCATGGATCAAATGCAAGCTATCCGTTATCTGGAATCGTTGATCGGACAGACTTTACGGGTGCACACTACAGACACGCGCATGTTTGTAGGCTCTTTCAAATGTACAGATGCGGTAAGTGCGCCATGACCTTGTCATGATCCGGATTTCTGGCTTCGAGGAAGAGGACGGACAAACATTATGGTAGAGAATGCTACTAGCAATCACTGACTGGGCTCGTGTCTCTTAGGAAAGGAATATCATCCTCGCGGGCACGTACGAATATCGCTTTCCCTCCCCATCACCCATCAGGGATGCCACGGCAAAGACGAAAGACGAACGAATCGAAGCAAACCCTGAGTCAAAAAGTGTCACAGTGGATATGACCAGTCGGTTTATTGGTCTTGTGGTTGTTCCCGGGCAGCATATTACGAAGATTGAGCTCGAGGAAACGCCTCAGCAGAGCCGTCTACGTGACACATTAAGGAGGACATAACATTTCTCTTCGTTGTGCATATCCGATGTTCTTGATGTCGAGCCATACGCGGACATTGTTTGCCGCAGGTGCTCCGGTTTTGACCGGTGCCAGTCGCGTGGTCAAGGTTCTACAACGAATGAAGGGGATGATGAGAGCTATGCAGCCTCGTAAGAGGGCGCTTGGTGAACTACTCTGTGCAACACCTGCGTGCTCTGCATATTCAGCAGGGAGGATATTATCGGGATCTGTTGCTCGAAAACTCTCGCTTTGCACAAATCAGTCATCATTGCTCACCGCCAAGACACTGGCCAGGATAACCCTCGCAGTTTCTCGCATTATTATCTATCTGACTACAACGTGGCTGGAAGGCAGAGCAGAGAACACTTGGCACAGGACATATAGCTTGGCAATAGTGGCTACAGTCACCTCAAAGCTGGCCTGGGGTGGGGGTTGAAATGGCGGTGTTCTGCGGTGAACTGAGGAAGATCGCTATTCATTCCGTTCGACGTCGGGACCTCACAACCTGTCGAGTCATTAAGCGATTGCTACGGACAAGCTACCTTGATTGATCGAGGCCACTGGCGGCATAGCTTGTTCCACACTTGTCTGCTTTGTATGGTCAGTTAAGCTTCACAAGGCCAAACCCTGGTAGGCCGAGGATAACCCGGAGTGCCCCGAGAGCATTTACATATTCACGATCTTGAGAACTATCATCAAGGGATGCAAGCCATCCAAATGGTAATAATCGGGAGGAGCGTTAGATGACTGGATATAGTTGCATCCTAGAGAACAGCTGACTCATACCGCCCGTCACATGCTCTCCAGACTGAATTCAAATCTCTTTGTAGAATGTGTGCAGATCTTCAAGAACTCAAAGCCCAGAACGCTTGAAAACCCCGCCAAGCCAAGAGAAAAGAGGGGGAAAACGAGATCGCGTTGTCCGTGCTGAGATGTGTCAAATTCAATTCCACACTTGCCAGTCACGAGGCGTCCAGAGGCGCTGTTGAGCGGTGGCTCAGCAGTATCCGGAAGTCTAGAAGTGAGATTGACCATAGGCATCCCTGGTGATTGGCCACCATTACCTCATTAATCTTCTTTAATGTAAGACAAGCAGTGGGCCTGTCAATGTGATGATGCTAATGACTTTGATAACACACTTTGATGTTAAATTGCCAGAAACCAATTCCCTGACAAAGTAAACATGGAGAACCTAGAACCATAGACGTATGCAGATTATTTATAGAACTTGGCACCAGTCTGGCAATATCATGATCATTGACTTGGGGCAATTCTGCAACTCTTCGATAGGCCTTAGGCGTTCCAAACCCAGACCCCGAGCTATCCGGACCGACAGATGATCCGGGGAATGCCACACCCGCTGCATGATCGAGACCCAAAAAGATGAGAAGGCGAGAGTGACAAACTGCTGCCCAGCAAATCCCACCAAACGAAGTGGTACCTCCTCCGTACTAGTACACCAGTTGACCTCTTCCTCTACGCCAAATCAACTCACTTCGCTACAAACAGAGAAAATTACTCTTTTTCCCTCTCTTCAGTCCGTTCTACTTTCCTCAGAGTTTCAGACCTTTTTTTCCCTCATACTGTCTCGATCTGTACTGCCTCATAGGCTCATCCAGGTTCGTTCGTCCCTTCGATTTGCTAGGTACCGTATCTCCGTCCATTACACCCCATAATGACGCAGTATTTCCCCATCTAGTGCATCCTTTCTTCCTCCCGTCCATCCTAAGTCACTCAAACCTCATCCTTCGCCCTCTCCAGCCACTCTCCACACACATACCATTCCCCTAGTCATTTCAATGTCGGTCACCTTCCGAGTTCCCCAGCGTCTTTTACCACCCTGCTCCGCTCATACTAACTCGCATATTTTAGAGCTTCTTCTTACCGGCGAATCGGAGCTTTCCCTCTTCCGACCAGCTAACTCTGTGGCTTGGACACCGTACTGTGATGCCGTTCTTCTCTCGGTCGATTTCTGCAAATTCCCTTCCTTCCTCGACTTGAACGGTTTCTCTCCCTGTAACGACAATAATCGGTCGGCGACGAACAAGAATTGCAATATTCCGGATCTGGAACTATTTCTCTTCGTATCGTCTTGAATAGACACGTTTTGTCGATCATACAATCTCGAGCTTGGCAGCTATCCACGCCTTGCAGCGATGGGTCAGTCGCATTCCAAGGGCAATTCTGGCCCTGGCGACTCTCTGCAGTCCTATCCATCCTTTTCTCGCTCCGATACTAAGGAGTCTCTTCGCTCTTTTCGTGGCTCCATCCGGTCCAAGATTCGGAGTAGCGACAGTCCCAGAGGATCGACTGCAGGATTGTCGGACGATAAGTCCGACGCAGCATCTGTCAAGTCGACAGCCAGTAGACGCAGTTCCACCAACCAAAGCGAAAAGTCTCCCGATGATACCTCTTCTCAACCCGATGCTCCCGAGCCTCCTCCATCTCCTTCCCTGTCGAGTAGCTTGAAACGGGGCCACAAAGATGTCAATGCAATGCAGCAGAGTGGCGAAGTCGACCAAGTATCCGATGTACCTCCCTCCGGCGCTGCGCCCTCGGGCCCGTCTACCCAGAAAGTCGGCGAATCGATCCTCATCAAAAGAGAGAACCAGCTGAATCCTATCCTGGACTTCATCATGAATGCTCCATTAGAGACTTCTGGATCTCCGGGTATGGGAATGGGTGCTTTGAAGTCCATCGACCTTGATGACATGATCTCGCGACTTCTCGATGCCGGCTACTCCACCAAAGTCACCAAGACTGTTTGCCTTAAGAATGCGGAGATCATGGCCATTTGTTCGGCGGCACGGGAGCTCTTCCTCTCCCAGCCTGCATTGCTAGAGCTGTCGGCTCCTGTGAAGATTGTGGGCGATGTCCATGGCCAATATACGGACTTAATTCGACTTTTCGAGATGTGCGGCTTTCCTCCCGCTTCCAACTACCTCTTCCTAGGCGACTATGTCGACCGCGGCAAACAAAGCTTGGAGACGATCCTTCTCCTCCTTTGTTACAAGCTCAAGTATCCCGAGAACTTTTTCCTTCTCCGCGGTAACCATGAATGCGCCAACGTCACTCGTGTCTATGGATTCTATGATGAGTGCAAGCGGCGCTGCAACATCAAGATTTGGAAGACTTTCATCGATACGTTCAACTGCCTTCCTATCGCCGCTACCGTCGCAGGCAAGATCTTTTGTGTTCATGGCGGACTGTCTCCTAGTCTCTCTCACATGGACGATATTCGGGGAATTGCAAGGCCCACTGACGTTCCTGACTATGGCCTGCTCAATGATCTCCTGTGGAGCGATCCAGCAGACATGGAAGAAGATTGGGAGCCCAACGAACGCGGTGTCAGTTATTGCTTCGGTAAAAAGGTGATCATGAACTTTCTGCAGCGTCACGATTTCGACTTGGTCTGCCGCGCGCATATGGTGGTCGAGGACGGGTATGAGTTTTATCAAGACCGTATTTTAGTCACTGTCTTCTCAGCTCCTAACGTGAGTACCAAACTTTCTTTTGTCATTTTTGTGAAGAATAACGTTTACTGACTGCTGTCTGTAGTACTGTGGCGAGTTCGATAATTGGGGTGCCATCATGTCAGTGTCGGGGGAGCTGCTATGTAGCTTTGAGCTACTCAAACCGCTGGATTCCACTGCTCTGAAGAACCATATCAAGAAGGGCAGGAAAGAGCGGAGTAACATGTTAAGCAGTCCTGTAAGTTCGCCCTTACTTCGCTTTCGTTTTCGCCAAGGGAGATCACCACCGCTTCGTGCAACATTGCCGAGGCGCTTGTGGTCTATTCCTTGCCTATTATCCGTCTTTCGTCACATCATGGGACATCAGTCACTAATGGTTCTAGCCCGCACACGTATCGGCGCAAAGCTATTAATTGTTCCACCGATCACCCGCCAAGAAATTGGCTTTTGCAACATGCTACCGCCAAGCATCTCCGAGCCCATTTCGACCGATTGAGGCCAAATGTGACGTTTACTCAAAAGTGCATATTCTTTCGGTAATACTCGGAAGCGAAAAGCATTTTATGGTACGGTGCAGGCTCTACGAGAGCGTGTTCTCACCGTCGATATCTGAGCGCCATGGTGCTCATTTGCTGGGCTGCTCTCCTTGCTGCCCAGCAACCCTTGCGCCTTCGAAACACAGGTTACCCTGCATGTCATTAATAGGGCCGGCCAAACCCTGAATCTGACGGGTACGGTCTTCCGCATAGACAGGTTGCTCAATACTAGTTTCTCGTTGCAGGAGGCATTTGTCCGCGCGGATAAGACGAGGGCCCTGCTTCGAAATCGCCTCTGGCCACTCCAACAATTATATACTGTCCCCATCCATTGTGGGCAGTTATCGGGTCTCGTCCCATGGACCACGAAAGGGAAAAACAGACGCGGAACAGTTGGCAGAAGCCGCTGTTGTATTCGCTTCCAGGTGTTTCTTCTACAATTTCTCAACTCTTTCTTCTCTTGCCTCGCACTATCTCGCTTCGTCATGATATACGTTTGAGAGCGGTAGTCATTGTTTATTTCACTTTTTTCTTTTTTCTTATGGCGGTGCAGCACGAGGTGGGCGTTCTCTACAAACACACTATTAGACATTTTAAGGAATCACAAATTGATACTCATGGGGTCAGCATACTCGTTCAATACGCATCAGATCTCACAAGCTTGATTATCTTGATTTTGAGATGCCAAACGTGCCTTGTAGCAGCGGCTGTCGGTAATATCACCCCTGAGTCGAAGCACCAGGTCGATAAACTCATACGAGGATCCGACACCTTATCTCATCCTCTAAACTCTGCTGTAGCCCGTCCTCACTTGCGGTGAGATCTTGGGAAATAGACCCAATGCTCAACATCCCGAACCTTGGATCCTGATCATCCACGGAGAATACGTCAGTCGGCTGACACACAAAGAATTCTCGATTGATTGACTACCCACATGCATGAAGTAAATCCCTGTCAAAGTCATTCCAGGAGCTATCTCTACCTTCCTAGATCCTTGGCGGTTCCATGGATCACCAGGGAGTGTCGGTTGCGAGATGCCACTCGGTTGAAAGGTGAAAGGAACAGGCTTGAAGTTCGTGGCCACCTTCGTCACGGACGTAGTCAGTATGACTCCATCCACAAATGAAACCCTTACTTCAATCTGCGACACTTACCTTTAAAGACGCGATCGCCATATACTTGCAATTGCTGCTGCCGTCCGCACCCCCGAAGAGAACCCTATCGGCCTGAATTCCCGTCAACCGCTCACCGGCCGGGCCGTCAATGGGAAAGGGGATCTTGGTTGTGTTGTCACGCGTGGCGGTTGCCGGGAAAGCCTGGAGACGTTTGACGGGTGCGTCATCGCTGTAGAAGAATTCAATTCCGACGATTGCCCACTTTGAGACTGTTACCGACATGCGGGTGAGGTATTGCAGCATATGGCGCTTGGGTCCGCCGAACATGGTGTGCACGAGAGGCCGGTATTCCTGTAGGGGGATACGACGGCCTTCGAATGCACCGCCATGGAGGTGGTGGGAGATCTGGGTACCAGAGTCCCGTTGTGCGCAGGGGGAGGTGCTCGCGTCTGGGATCAGAGGGGAAGAGCGGGCTGAGGTTCGATGGAACGGCTAGGGAGACCATTTTGAAGCCCTGCAGTAGGTTGGTTTCGTCAGGTAGGTTTGTCCCAGTGGTCTTGTGGATGAGGCTTGTGGGTGATCACTCACATCGAAAGAACCCTTTATTTCACGGATGGTCTCTCTCATGCATAATCGAAGAGTTTGGGGATACTCTTTCCATGATCCGACCCAGGACGAGACGTCTCCTTTGTCCGTCACAGCGCGGAGGGCCACGATGCCTCTGGGGCCGACGGCGGCGATGAAGCCGGTGAGTCTATAGCATTCGGCGCCTATGTCGAGCATTCTCTCGTTCGTCGACAAGATATAGCCAAGAGTAACTTCCCGATAGTGCTCGAAAATGAATCTTATACCTGAGACGTACCGTTGTCCATTGAGACGCCGGAAAGATACTTTAATGGCTCGGATCGGTGCTGAGATTGAGACTGCCTGTTCATATATCTCCCTGCAGTTCACACCACAGGGGAAGCGGTCCACAGGTCGCGCAGAGAAGTCTCCTCCAACGGGTCTCCATGCTTTAGACGGCTTTACTGGGAAGGCCTGCAGCGTCCTGTCTAAGCTATCGTTACTCAAGGGTTCCTCCAGAAGACTGCCAGGTCTTCGAGGAGATCCCAAATCCGTCTTCTATTCTTCATCGCAAACGAAGATATCAACAGTGAGCCTGTGTTTTCATAAAGCATTCTCCAGTCTCGATTGCGCCGTTCGGCGATGCCGCTGTACGACGGATCCGTCGCTTCGAAGCAGAACCTGCGCTCCTGATGGGAATCGAATCTCGAGGCCCAGAAAGACTGACTTAAAGGTAGACTCGCAAAGGATCTCGAAGCCAGCCTGGCATTGGCGACGCTGTGAGAGGGGAGAAGCATGTGGATGAGCTCTAGGACTTCTTGCGGCAGACTCTGAAAACAATCCGCCCCGTTCTGAAAGACCGGTGCTATTAAAGTGGCCTGTGCCGTCAGAATATCTGTTCTTTGACAGTCCACAAGAGCCTGCTCCAACTCGGGAACAAATATAGGGTTCGCCGTTGCCAATGACAGGGGTGAGTTTTTATCTCCCAGATATCGTTCAATAAAGCCCACAATGGAGACATCCTCCCACGGATATCCCTCAGGAGCTCTAGCCATGAGCCCACCATAATCGTGATCCCAATTTAACCTTCCCATTATGTTCGCCGGACATGAAAGTAAGATATCGTAGAGCCGCTCGATGGGAACAGACCGGGGCGCTAACCGAATCGTCACAAGTTCCCAGCAGACCTCGTGGAAGAGAAATCCAGGCTGTGGACGTGATCGCTCTCCAATGAGCGGTGGGAAGACATCTTCCGCGGACAACTCGAGGCCGTCGTTGCTCGATCGCCTCTCAACTGCAGAAGGTGCAACGCAGTCGGGTCTTATAGCTCGTGGCACATAGCCACCTACCCCAGTCAAGAATGGCCTCCCCTCTACTCCAGAGTTTTGATCACATCTCACTTTTGCACGGTCAAGTCAGCAACTGAGACTATCGTCACTAATCTCACAATATAAAAGCTATGAAGAAAGTCACAGGATACACACCTGCACGGAAGTCCCTTTGCCAGGATGATGTCGGACTCTGATATGGGATCTTGGCACCACAGATGACACAGAGAGTCTGAGACAATTCCATCGTAACGGCCAAGATTGTTCATTCAAAGAGAGGCTTGGAATGCTAGAATGAAGGCTTCGTGCGGTCAAGTCTTTGACATGGGTTATACTGACTTGGAGCAAAGGGCCGAGAGTCAGTCATTCTGCAACTCGCTTTTGAAGGCTGGCTTTTGAAGAGCAGCCTTTTGAAGCGTGCTTTGCTGGAGAGAAGTAGATTCAACACATGATGTTTGTTAGCAATAAGCTGATGCCTGGAATTATATGGGTTATTGCGTAGCAATAGGCACCAGGCGTAGATCAGAGAGAGATGAAACTGCGGAGGTCATCGTTGCGATATGATGGCAAGATCGCCTGCCATTGTGTTCGGTGCCTAAGGCTAAAAGAACTAATGACCTTGCCTGCAGCTTCATCGTCTGCACAGGCAGAAGGGGAAGGTTCGTTCCAAGAATAAACTTTTGTGCATTTATAAATAGACCTATCCAGCTCGCCAAGTGAGTACAAAAGTCAAAAGACAGGCAGATGAGAAAACTATACATAGCGCCAGGCGACAAAATGTGCCGAGTATGACGTTCCATGGCAAATTCCGAGTATAAAATAGAACATTTGCCAATGAGATGCAATGTCGACGATCAGACATTGGTGTCTAAATTTCCCCTCAGACACTAGGCACTTCTGCAAACCAATCGATTCGCGGCCTATTCGTAATCCCTGACGTAGCGACCTGGCAACTCAACGTCCCACATAGGTCTCTCGACGACGGCAACCTCCAGCGTACTGCCGGCAGTGCCCTCGTCGACGCCATCCTCCGTCGATGAAGAACTCAGAGGCACAATGCCCAGTAGGTCACGGTACTTGTAAGTGTACCACCACCGACGTGCCGGTTGAGATCCGTTCGTCTGCACCAACTGTTTGTGGGGCGTGTCAAGCATGTCGTGGTCATTCGGCTTCCGAGCCGGTGTATCACTGGATCCATTGAGCGAGAGAAGCTTATCACGAGGCCCAAGAGATTCTCGCTTTCGCGGAGTGCTGGTCTGATCTTCTTCAAGCTCTCCTCTTCTGAGTCGCGCCAAAGCTGCGTCATGACCTGCTGTAGAGTTTTCGTCGTATTCAAAAGCCTCTTCGTCCCCTGCTGCTTGTGAGCGCTCCTTATCCAGGGAGACCCACTCTCCCTTGGAGTCATCGTGTCCTTCGATCTTGCGATATTTGGACCCAAAGTGAACATCTGATTGAGCAAGTGTCATTCGATCACCAGCACCACTGTTCGCTTTTCTTCTCTTCTCTTCTTCCTCTAATTGCTCACGCTTTCTCTTGTGAGCCGAAGATGCCTTGACGAGCTGTGTCGAAGAGTCTCCTTCTTCGTGGGCATCTGCGGTTTCCTTCATCTCTTCCGAAGAGGGAAAATCCTGATTCAGGTCAAACATCCATAACCATGAAGTACCGTACAACCACAGGCGGTCACGAGACTCGGAAAGATCCCACAAGCAGCCCATTGCGCGGTCTTTGACCCCCTTAAATTGCTCCGGCAGATAAGCCTTGGGGTTCCTTCTTGACCAGTCCGATAGCTTTCCTTCGAGAGCGTCGAATTCCACGAGCTGGTGTTCACTCGTGAGAGCCATCAATCGACTCTCGCCCCTGAGAGTATTTTGGGAAGACTGATCAGTACCGTTTGTGAGAAGCTTTGCTTCTGCAGGGCTCTGG
Organism: Aspergillus hiratsukae; assembly: GCA_014281905.1. NCBI lineage: Eukaryota > Fungi > Ascomycota > Eurotiomycetes > Eurotiales > Aspergillaceae > Aspergillus > Aspergillus hiratsukae. The sequence goes on from JACBAD010002116.1 coordinate 119,392, forward strand.
GGGCGGAAGGAGAGCAAAACCACACCAGACTTGAGTCTGGGTATGGGCGCGTCAGGAGTGGCGTACTGCCAGCGCTCTCCGTCTATCACTGGTCGCTCTTCCTCATCGTCCGAAGATTCATCGTCAGAATCCGCAGCTCCGTTGCGCTCGTTGGCAGCTTCTGAAGACGAACCATCGACATTCTTCAGGAACCAGGTATCCACACAGCCAGAAAGATCGCCAGTTGCTAGAATTCTGCTGTTCTCGGAAAACACAACGCAGCGGACAGTTCTCTCGTAGTCCCCTAGGGTACCATGGGAAGCCTTCTCGTGACGAGTGTGCCGAGTCGCCCTGTCAAGTTTGACAAGTTGTGGTAAGATCTGAGGTTTCTCCTGAGGAGACGAAGCAGGCATGACCCTGGCCAGGTAGACGGCGCTGTTAGGACGAACCACGCAGAGCCATCGGCTGTCCGGTGATATGGCCACAGCTCGTGCACCATCCTCGGAGAACGCGGCAGGAACATCCAACTTTGTTATGCGTAAGGCCCCCCTTTCATCACTCTTTCGTCGTCGGACGGAGAAAACCTTGACCTCAGAGACTGTAGCAACAATAAGAACCTTTCCGTCCACGGAGAGCATCGCTGACGTGATGTTTTCTTCGCCCTGTGATAAAGCACGACTTAGCAGGTTGCCATTGCATGGAGGGTATTTTGCATTCTCACCTGAATTAAAACCTTTCCTACGAGCCGATGCTTCTGCCCCTCCAGATTATCATGTGGTGAAGTAGGGCCACGAGACACGCGCCAGATGCTGACCTCTCTGTCCCAGAAGCTCATCACCAGCCTAGAGGAAGGAGAAGATGCTAGTTGAGGTATTTGCGGCAGACTGGATAGCTTCCTGTGGTGTTCTTTTCCGAATTCACGCAATGGGAGTACGACAGGTGAGGCGTCGGGACCTAAAGAATGTCAACCCGCCGAAAAAGCCTCACAAGAGAAAGCGAAGGGAATCGTATCTTACCTCCAGAAACAACAATACTTATATCCCTTGTCTCATAAACAGCAAAGGTCTTAACGTCATGGGTGTGGTACCGACGGTGCATCACTTCAGCCCATCTGCCCTTCTTGTCGCCTTTCTCTCCCGGACTTTTCCTGTATACAACCGTCCTCTGGTCCGCACCTCCACTGACAACTGTATCTCCATTGGCGCTGACAGCGACATCGAGGGTATCTGCTAGATGACCTTGTATGCGTTGAATAAGGGAGTAGTTCTTAGCATCCCAGAACCGGATCTCGCCGGCGGAGTCTCCAGAAACAATAGTACCGTCTGGAAGGCACTTGACTGACCAAACCAGCAGTTCCTTGGGACCACCAGCCGGTCCTTTACCGAGAGAGATTGTACGCAGAAGCTGCCCAGACCGAATATCGAATAGTCGAATGGAGCTGTCCGCATAACCAGCCAGGATGGTGTTGCGATTCTGGAAAGTGACGCTAAGGACTCTGGCTCTCTTCGTCGATGGACGCATCAGCCGTAGAAATTTCAAGTCACCGTCGGCAGTAGACAAGATTACGATTGAGCCATCTGCGCATCCCGCCGCGAGATGCTGCCCGGTGTACTCTCCCTCCGCAGGCGGCAGAGGTTTCCCATCCTTGCCGCGCTTCGTAGCCTGCCATCTTGGTTGCGCCGCTATACACCAGATTTCACCGTAGTTTCCGCTCGAGTGACGCATGGGGCGGCCCTGCTCCAGATCCCACTCCGTTACCGCGGTCGAGTATCCAATGCTGAACAAGCGCAATTTCCCGGGGATCTTGGTTCCGTCAGGTCCAGCCTCCGGGGGGTCCAGAGTCCATGCAAGCCCTTCTATGCTTCTGTCTTTTCCTCCGCGCATAACCGTCTCCTGGAACCAGGCGCCGCGCATTGGGTTCCATATCTCGATATCGCCATTCGCGCGACCGATGGCAAGTCGGAGAGTCGGGACACCTCGACCGGCAAGTTCGGCGGAGGGAGGGTGAGAAAATGAGAGCGCATTGATCGCCTGGGGGTTGTAAGGCACGAAACGGCAGCGATGAATATCCATTGTTGGCTACCAGATGCGATCAAGGTCTTGATTGAAGATTTCGACGTAGAAAGGACGGGAGGCGACGAGGATAGATAGGTCAAATGAAGAAGATATCAACCTTGGCTCAGAAGATAGAGCCAGTCGCTAAACAATCATTCCGGTAATATTGCGTATATTGTCGTTTGTGGTGTTAATCGTTCCTAACGTGCTTTTTCTGCTACTCAACTTTTTTTTCTCGTATATAATTTTTAGTGCGCCAAGAAAAACTCCGCGGAGACATATCACGTGATTATGTCAAGCCATATCGATGGTTCTCATTTCTACTGACCTCGACAGATTACCTATCAAGAGATGCGATGTGACCATTGATTTTACGAACAACGTCTTTGAAAGTGATATGGAAATACTACTCGTGTCATACCGGCAGGTGTCCAGTCGACGTCGATCACGTTCAAAGCCGATTCTGCTCTGAGTTCTGGCAGACCCTTACGAGATCTACAATGTAGTGGCATCATTTTGGTTGAAGGGGTGTAATTGATGTCTTACATATGTCCCTACGTCCGGTAGATAGATGTTCAGATTCGAATCCAGCAGAGGTAGACGGACTATGGCTGCTATGCGACTGTTACCCGTAGCAAGGACATGCATATTTATATATCGTACAACGACTTCCTACGCTCACGCCGGCTCTCTGTCCTATGAGACCGAGTGCGAGGGGGACATGTCGCTAGCCTCGGCTGGCTCGTGTAGTCAATAAAGAATACTGAGCTCTCGAGCAACGAATATCCAAACGCTGGAATTTACGGAAACCGGATATCAGACACGCAATGGTTATCAACAAAGACCAGGGTGTGCTTCTACCAAAGAATGTCGCACAAGCATGTAGTTGGAGGTCAGATATCGACATCGAACCGGAGACTGAATCAGGGTTTGCGCCAGGGTGGATACCAAACGCTCAGTCTATGCCTCTGCACAAGAGGATTGTTAGTAGTATTGCAGCACAGCATACATGCATGTGCACTATTCAAGCACCTCTAGTCTAGACAGTATCACCGAACAGGCCCAGATGTAACCGGTAGTACTAGAGAACACAGCCAAAGCTCCTATCACACAAAGCATGCTGCACTTCATAGACATATGTCGTATCAATGACACAAGAAGACTTCGAAGTCGTTGGTCGTTGATTGGCCGTGGTGAGATCGGGGGACTGCCACGTCAGTCCGACGCTGGCCCCGTGCGGCGGGGCCAAGCAGGAAGACATCCATGCATGCCTTTTGCGATGCCTGCGTCTGGGCTCGAATAATTGGACACTACGCGAAGCTGTCAGAGATACGGATAAATTGGAAAGGAAGTTTGATCCACTTGACTAGAGGAGGGGCAGTACACATGGTGCTCAAGAGGCACAATGTACATAGGGATCATTCTTGAAGGCGATAGCCGCAGATGTATGGATATCAGGCACCACGGTAGCCAGGTCTGGATCTAGTCAGCCACTGTTCAACAAGCGGAACTTAGAAGTGAGATAAGGATTTGAGGTGGAGCCCTTCGAAATCCTCGACAATGAAGTCCAACAAATGAGCAGTTGAGATAGGATTCTGAGTTCTAAGCCCACTAAATTGTGTACCCATGTCCAGCTGAAAGAGCGTCTGTGCTAGCTCTGATTCGATCCCGAGATGCGCAAGGTGCGGGGTGTCGACTGGCCTGATTGGCAATGGCATTCATCCCTGATAATCATGACACTGCTTCCACTTTTAGAAACATGAGCCGCACACGGGATTGTGGTCAGTAAGTTGCGAATCGAGCAGTCGGTAGATAAGCACTAGGGGCCATATTCTTGATTTGGAACGCTGGATTGCAGCTCTGGTGCAAGACAAACCTAACAGACTGGAAATGTCAGCGTCATCAAGCTCCTAACGTCCTATCATCCATATCTGGGCGCATAATCTTGGACTCGTTACTATTTCCCTATTTAGTAAGTTCTTTCGAAGTTGGAGAGGATGCAAGCATGCTCCGGGCGCACGCAACAAGCGATGCTACGTCGTTACGAGAGGATGCTATGCATTACTGGGCTACATGCGTGTTTCAAGCTATTTACGAGCACGGGAAAATTACTTGCAGAGATAGTAGCCTGAGGCTTGCCAAATGTAGACACGACACAGAGTAACCCCCGTGCTGTTTCACCAGTCAACAGGCAATCTGCAGCGGTTTATGCTCTAGCAGGGTTGGGTTTCTTTAAAGGTCAACCAGTAGAACAGGAAACTGTATTCCTAGCTCACAATCGGCCATCGCGTTGGAGAAGCAGCTTTATGCGCTACATCCACCATAGAAACCCCCAGAATGGATGGAACAGAGCAGCTTGTGCTGAAGATTGCCGCAAGGTTGATATGCTGGCCATTCGCAACGGTGATCAGATTAAACTCAAAGCAAGCTCAGCGACTCATGCAGCTGGTCATCGGAGTAGTACTCCTTGCTCGACAAAGATCATCATTGTCGAACGCAAGGAGTCAAGGACTCGAGAGGAGACTTTCTCCTCTTCTCGGAAGAGTGACTCTCTCGGTGATGATCTCCGAGAGAATGAAACGAGACAGATTGATTGCAACGTTGGAATATGTACACAACCCATAAGGCGATATCCGAGGACATGTGACTGTACTTACATGGAAATTCCCAAAATCGGACCACTCTTAGTAGTAATGATAGTGGCGTACTCCGTACCAAGGCAGGACTGCTTTTAACTTCAGGAGGCGCCTGACAGGGTAGTCTAGGTAGGGGCTTGAGAATTGGCCTCTCCTTTTCCAGCCTCAGGACCCAGAACCGAGACGCCGTAAGACACGCTACGCCTCTGCAGCAATCTCGGGAATCTTGGAAACGTCTCACAGCGTGCAGTTTCCAAGGCATAGACGAATCCGCCGCAAGCCGAACGGGTAGCTAGAAGCGAACTACTCTGTATTAATCACCACAATCCTTCTGATTTATTATCCAGGATTAGTTACTGGTGAAGCATGAAAAGCGGGATGGGCACCTCTTTCTAAATTCTAATTTCTGGGTCAGGATCATTATCTGGAGAACGACGCGCCAAATTAGCAACAAGCGCGATGACAATCCTGTCGCGATTGTCGAATCAGGGCGCGTCAAAGCACGCCGGATTGTGTTGCCAAGCATGAAGGTTTCCTAACAAACTTTCAGAAGCATGAATCTTAGGTTTGTCTTGACTCCCAACGTGCACAGAATAGATAGAGAAATAGGGCCTTGTCAAAGTGAATTAAGAGCGCTGCCTCATGTAGACAGAAAAAAATGGCTGCGAATCAACTTAGGAACAATAATGGAGGATGGTCGTAGAGAATCATCCCCTTTTGAAGATCGTGATTCAAGATTCCAGAACGGGCAGGCCGAACGCCAGGACAAGGGACGCGAGTCCAATAATGACGCAATGATTTGTAACAAAGAGGACACAGTACGTACATTTGTTTACACCTCCGCATTTAATCCACACCTCAAGCTTTGTCCCTTGCAACTCTGTGGTAAGTAGGAATATTGTGTATAACCATGAATACACCATCAAGTAGAACATGAAATACTCTCAATTGACTGAGCGATAATAGAATGAAATTCAAGAAGCAGTGAAGAGCAATTATTCCCTTTTAAGGCTTTGGGGTCGAATGTGGAGTCGTTTATTTACACTACAATCGGGTCCCACTCTCCCTTATCCACTAGACTGTATATTTCCTAGCGCCATGTATGCAAAAAGTCTCGGTATCCGCCCCTTTACTGTATACCTTATACTGTGTTGACCGTACATACGTACAATACAGCAGAATTTACCATCATACAACCAGTATTCAGCGGACTACTACAACTTCCATGCTGACGTTGTAAAGAAGCTAAGGAGACGGAGCAGAGAAATAAAGGGTTCCCATGGTTGAGGCTCTCCACTGCCCCAGCTGTGAGAGGCACAGCCTTTCCAGAATAGGACATATTGCATGAGCCGGGTGAGTGATGATGGATTCGTGTTTGCCGCGTTTCAATTGGAGCCTTGAGGGCTATGATGTTGTTAGACAATTTGTTAACACCTTGATCAGAGGAAACAAAAGAGATCGTTCGCAATAATCGATGAATTGCACCCATGCAGTTGGGATTCCTTATACTACAGAGTAAGTGATCAGCTTAATTGAGAAGGGATTTCAATGTCAATTTATTCATCTTGCGATGTTTCACTGCTACCACATATACATTGAAAGCCGGACTTGACCGCAGAGTTGAAGAAATTGAGAAAGACATTCTATTTCATCAGTTTTCACCTGGATAGACCGGTATGTAATCCGTATCTCGTCCACCACCAAGAAAAGCGTGTTTTCTTAAGAATGTCTTCGAAGATGGCCACAGTGGGCCATTTATCCGTGTCAGGGTTGAAGAATCGCAATACATGCTTAAATACAAGTTTCTTTCAGCAAAAAAGATGAGATTGAGAGTCTTGGCTACCGTGGAACGTAACATTTTTGATCTGTAGACAGAGGCTTGGAGACGCATCGACTATTGAGTGACTGATCTCTGTGCAACATAAACCCAGCTGACTTGTCTTGGCTCTACAGAGTAGAGTCTTTTGCACATGGATATTCTGCATTCCCCAAGCTCTAGATAGTCTATCGAAAATCCATCCTTCAACATTGGTCGCAACTGGCCTTTCAACTTTCATGTCTAGTATATATAACGCAATGCCACTTACATTATAATTGCTCCCTTCTCCATGGTAGTTTCTGTTGTTGTCTAAAACATTCTGTTGTTCCTTTCGCCCCTCTTCAGTAGAAGATTTCTCTTCACCGCATCACTGCTTCAGACAAAACCCGCATCATCCGGTACCACTAACTACCTCGTAGTTTTTGATTCCGTACGGAGTACACACGTTATACATAGCTTGACGCCTGCGAACCGGTATATAGCTATAATTTCGAAGTGGATCGGTATGCCTAGTTGCGGGGCTGCAAAAAAGAGCAATAACGTACCGTTGAGTGTTAACAATTGACATTCTTAGCTTTTGCCGTTCCGACCTCTCGGAACGGCCCAGAGTGCCGAATTATTATCTAATTGTATCCGCTGGTTGCTCGAGAATCGAAATGTCAAAGTGGATGTAAGAGTTTTCACTGGATAAGTCTTTCTATGTGACGTGAAATTTTTTTTCCTTCAAGATCCGCTGTGGATTTGATTCGGCGTTCTGCCTCTTCTGAGCTTCGAGTCTGCAAGTTGAGATACTCAATACTATCGGTATTCTTATTGGACTACCTTAGTGGTACGGGTTGCATACCAAGGTACGAAAAGGAGGTATTTTTGGATTGTGAGCTGACACGGAATGCTAGTGTTTTCAGCGCTTGCACAAACTAGGAAGGCGTCTAGAAAGAAATGGAGGGAAGCCCGGAGCCAAGATCGGGTTTAATTATGGGGAAGCTGGAGATTTCCTGGTCGCTTTCTCCAGTTGACAGGTCATCAATGTATCGGACCAGTTGAAGTCTGCACAATTTACGGAGTACAGCTCTACACAGATATCAAGGATTTCCCTTCTTATACTTGGAATGGACCTTTCATTGAGCAGCTACAATAGACGTAGAAAATTCTGTACCATGACAGTGGCAAAGCCAAGGGATGTTCTGGGATAATTACAGTGATCAACAAGATACTTAGCAGACTAATGCCCAAAATTCATCACCAATCATTACCAGGAGTATACTTTGACCGAGCCCTTGCATAAACTCCTCCAGATTGACCGTTATTGCAGTTGAGTATTGTTCGATTGATGAATAGTCTGTGTTTAAGCATAGATCTGTGGATTTAAAATCTGCACTGTAGATTGAAGGACCACATAAGATCCATGAATAAATGCCTTAACAGTATTCTCACTACCCTAGCCATCTGCAGGTACGCGCAAGGGACAAGTGAGGGAGCGCTGAAGCAGTTCCAGGTACCCAGTGATCATCGCTACAAGATATCTTCCTCTTTTGTGAGCTGAAAATTGTAAAGTTCATTTACACGAATCTCGAGCCCTGTACGCTTTCAATCCCAGAATTGACCGGAAGGCTTCTCATCCTGCTATCTTGTGGTTGTATGCATACGGAGGGGTTGGTTGACTCGGGCACTTGGCGGTAGTAGTTGCCGCATCATGTGCAACATGCCTCGTTTGTTTGCTCCCGTCGCCCTTTCTTTTGTCAACATTTTCCTCGTTCCTTCCTCGTATGCTGCAGTAGTTAATTGGATATTATGCAGTCTAGTCAATGGCTGCCTTGTTGTGATACATGAACAAATTTCTGACGGGCCCTGGCGTCCTCCGATTTAACTCTCTGTATTCTCCATTAAGGGACCCAGCCAGAAACGTTGGGCCCAATATCTCCTTTGAGAAGTTGAACTACCCAATTGATGATTGAAAGCACCTATACTGACTAATGCTCTATGATAAGGGCCAATAAGGAACCACTACAATAGCCTGTTGAGATCATATGCGGAATGCATTCTGGGGGCCGCCTTATCATAAAAGGGGAGGTCCCCGAAGTCTGGAGGCAAGTAAGGGTTAGATGAAGTTCAATATTGTAGCCACTCGAATAATCATCAAGCCATTGCAGTAGATGGTAGACTAGACTACGGAGTACATTATCGGAGAGGCACCGATAAATTGACTCCAGGATCCAGCCACAACCATGACTCCTCAAATCTGGGATGGGATTCGACTAATCTACCTTGGATGCTGGCTAGTGGCTTGCCCAGGCTGAGGCAGCCCAGCCGCTTTGGGAGTGAGGTTCAACATCCAGATATTTGTTTTAAAACTAGTGAGCAACAGATGATTAGTACTTTCTATCCAACGATGAAGCAAAGCCAGCTCATCATCAGCATATATCATAGCTGATCTCCGCATTCATCGACTCATCGCATAGGAGGCAATGCCACAGTGGGTCCGCATGTACTTAGACAGTTATACTTTCTTTTGACATGTGTAAGGACTAGGAAGTCACTCACAGGGTGGCAACTGAATCGAATCAAGCTGTCCACTTTCTCAGTCACCAGTGTATGCGGAATTGCGGATATTGTGGCTCCCAACTCTGACAGAGATCGAAACTGGAATTCGATAGCGTCTCGTGGGCTATGAATATCAATGAACCTGTTTGCATGGTGCGGTGCTTGAGGCGAGGTGGCTATTCGTATTGGCCGAAAACGCCATGACGAGTCGACAGCCCACCCCCGCTATAGCTTTGAGGAGTTGAGAATTCAAAGTTCATACAGCACATAGTCTAGGTGAAAGGTTCTTAGCGAACGATGTCCCTGGCAGAATCAAAGTAAGAAACTCCAGCCCGCAAACTTAATCTTGGTGGATGAAAGGAGCCTCCTAAGTCCGTTATTATTATTACAATTGGCGATCGAAACCGAGGTAGTGATGCGGACCAGAGATCGATGACAAGTTGACAACGCGTCGAGGAGCTATTCCCACGCGAATAATGAAGACATTCCCAAAGCCGTACCTTGGGTGCGTTCGTGTCCCATCCATTCTCTCGAGCGATTTAATTGGGTTTCAATAGCGCGGGTTTGTGCTAGCTCCCCACTCATATTGAATTTCAGGCAAGATCCCTGTTAAACTAAAGACAAAGAGACCCATGGCGGGAGTATCGACTGGTCGAGGTGCGACAGGAAGCGGCCGGGCTGAAAGAAGTTGGAATCCATAGGGTTGGGATAATGCAGCGACCGGTTGTGAATGGCTGCGGCACCGGACAGCGATGAAGTCAATGGACGTAAGGGCCATTTGCTGGGCCACTCAGCAGTCAACAATGGCGGTAGAAGACCATGGGACGCGACCGGCTGTATGCACGTATGTGCGTATAATAGATGTAAGCCTGTAAGTATGTACTTACCAGTCAGACAGGAGTAGTTGCTTACCTATCTTTCGACTATCCTCAAGTCTTAAGAGTGCACAGCGAGAATATCCTCTAGTAGAGCAGCTGGCAGTCAGCTACTCTACACACTTAACAAGAACGCAAAATGCCACTTTGTGTTTCCTTTTTGGTTTTTGAACATCAAATATCTCAAACATTCTAGAAAAACACTATGTGTTCATCAATCATTCCAATTTGACTTGGGCATAATCATGCTGCCCCGATCTGTAGACAAATAATGACTACAGAGCTGATGTTGCTGCTGACTTCTCCAAATTGGTGACGCAGCTTGTCTAGCGGTAGTTTGCTCTACTCTGTAAGATACATAAGTTCAAAAACTAGCCTCAGACCCAGTAATCAGCATGGTATCAATAGTGGTACGCCTGGTGGCCCTCTCATTTCGCAATTTTCTAGTCTTCTCTAGCCAAGCGCCCGAGGTGTTCCTGGCCTGAACCAGGGAGAAAATGAGTGGTGAAGACTCAAGACTGGTTGTTTAGCGACGGAGATCACCCCACAAGAAGCCCACCGAAGGAGTGCTGCTGCCGGCCGCTGTACGAGGCTTGGTTTGAGAAACAGAGGGTTTACCTGAGCCATTCGAATGGTTTATTTCTTCGCTGGAGAAACCGCAACTCCTCTCTCAGGGGACAATCAAACAGTCTTCCAGCCGGAATTGCAACACTCTATTCTGGAATTCCAGACTATTTGTTTCCTAGAAGGGTACATAGGGGACGAAAATCGATGGACGATCGAAAGGCTGGTTGGAGGCAGAGACAAATTTGACTGAGAGAAGGCAGTTACTTACAAGACAGTACCTGATGTCATTACACTAAGATAGGAGGCAGACGTCTTACACTGCTGCATACCACTACCATGGCAGCTTTTGTAAAGCTATTATTATTGACTTGTCGCATTCAGTAAGGGCGACTCCTCTGGGCTCAGGCCGCGTTAGGTAGATTTACTAGAGAGGTACTAGTAGTTAGTATTAAGTATTACTCGCGTGCGAGGTCTCATATATGCTCTCCATACGAAGTACTTTGACGGAGTACTTACTATTATTATTGAGTGTCACCATGATTATTCTTTGTAGTCATCTTTATACCTGATCCAAAAGGTAAACAACGCGGTCAAGCAAAGCCGTGTAATTTTGCCCTGCGCTTCTTATCAAGGTAGTGGTGTGTCACAGGTGGTTTCGGTAGTCAGGAGAGCCTTGAAATACCAACTACTATGCTTGTTGCATCGCCGACCTGTGACACTGCTGTTTCAGAGCAAAGTATGTACCTCCTCTCAAATGGCAGTTGAAATCAACTGCATTTATGTACGTCTTGACAGCCGGTATTATAGAGACGTGAAGGTTTACTGAAGCCAGAGATGAAACAGTAAACTCCCAGATCTGCCTGATACCTTACTACCGTAGTCTGTACAAAACCAGAGGCTTTGGTAATTAACAAAAATTCAAGATGACATGGGTACGCAAAAGCGATACATGAACTTCGGACTCTTTACCAATTTACCACAAACCAATACGGGAAAAGCGTCACGCTTTACGATACAGTGGGCAAGCAGTTAGCCTGTAGCAATTCTCTCGACTTCAATCTCGGGCCCTCGTCCCATTCTCTTATTCTTCCTTCCTTTTTCTTTTCCTCTTCTACACCCGTCTGGAGAGAGAGCAACTCCTCCTCACTTTCCTCTCCTCCTTTTCTTTCAAACTTCTACCTCCTCTCCCCTTCTCTCCTACCCCTCTCCTCCCCCCTTTTCTAGCCTCCCGCCAATCCTCCGGAGAGATCCTCGAGACTGGTCTACAGGCAGCGAGATCTTGTCGACTGTTATATCAGTCGATCTTGTCTCCAGCCAGCTGTACTAGCTCTCCAGTCGAGCCGTGTCCGTCAGCTCTTGCTTCGACGTTCCTCTATTTCGACGTTTGTTAACTCAAACGGCGAATCCCTCCCTTTTCGTGATCTGACATTCGGTGCCCTCGTTGCTCCGTATCGTCGACGATCAGGTTCCCCTAACTCTGCTTCTGCCGGTTAGAAGAGCGATTAGACGGGGATCTTGTCAATTCCTTCTCGTTCCTCGTTCTTTGTACATGATTCGACCTCGGTTGTGACCCTGGGAAAGGTGAGACTTGGCTTTTCTTTTGCTGTTTTCTTCTTTCGTGCAATTGTGGCCTGTGGTTGCACATTTCGGATTGCAAAACTCAGACGGTGATTGCACCCACACCCCGCCATCAATTGGCTTGATGCAAGTTGGGATACCTTGTTTGATGGAAGACGAGCGTCTGGATGAAGCCACTTTCAGAGTGAAGCCAGCAATTGTCCACATCAGAGATGCGGTTCAGTTGCCATTGCGAGGCTTTGAGATTCGATCATCTTTCGGAGGTTCATTCGCCTGGTACGACGCTGAATTGACGTGACCTGCCACGGTTCGAGAACAATTGGATCAGGGGCGACTGGACGGTCGGAATGGGTTCACAACGCTGGCTGGAAGACGAGGGGTTTGCAGGCGGAAGGAAAGATTTCAAATACTCTCCTTCGAGTTTTATGGAATCTTCCGCTTACCTTGAGTCGGCGCCAAGCGAAGAGTTCACTGAAAGTGAATTAAGGGGTTCCTAGGTGTTGTGAATGGAATGTGTGTGGCATACTTGAAGACGATCACGAAGGCCATTCGCAGCATATCTGAGAGATCTTCCAACTACTGAGCTATAATGCCACCTTGGACGAATCCTGCTTAAGCTACATTTCAGTGCACTTTCCACAAAGATTAGCTTGCTAACCTGTCAATCTTGCCTCCAGGAGACACTGAAAATTTCCATCCTCCGGTGCCTTGCTCTCGACATATTCTCCATCCCTTATATGTGGAAGTTGGTTGTTGGATGCTCCTCTTACCTCACGACATCAGCCCAGTACAAAGATAACAACCGGGAAACGCTGCATTGTAACCTGTACGTTGTGCTCATTCTTCTTTGCACGTTGAGCTTCCCCCTGACGATCTCCCCCATCCCTACATAGGGTTCGTGCCTGTGTACTCCGTTCCACATTCCGCAGGAGCCATACCCCGACAAGTGCAAGCACCTGTTCCTAGGGTGAAGACGTTCAGTCGTACTTCATCTTTGAGACTGGCATTCGAGTCCAATTTGGAGATCATTCTTGCACTTTCTCCTTAGCCTAGATGCTAGACTCGCCGTCACGGTAAGGGTTGCATAGTGCCCTCTGCCCGAAGGCCTTCTTATCTGGGTTAGTATCTTTTCTCCTCACGGATTCGCCCTTCCATGCTTGTTGCATTTATTGCTCATGCCTTCCCACCCCCCTCCACACTCCAACCCTTCTACTTCATGATCTCGCTGGCTCGCTCGTTTCTCAACCCAGCCTTCCTACACCTTGACGTTCTTTTTGTTTCTTTCTTTCTTTTTTGAATTCTTATATGTCTTTAATGATCATTCCTACTAACACTGTCCGCTCTTTCAGCTCCGGCCGTGAAGACCCTTATCCCGGCTATCTGGTCATCCTTGAACCTCGCAGTTTTCAGACTATTGTCTCTTGACTGGCCGTTCCTTAATATTTCCAACTAATTTACACTCATTACTTGCAATTAATCTTGACGACTGTCGCTCTCTTAATTCCGTCGTTTCCTGATAGACGCCGCTCTTTGTCAGGTCCACTCCTTCTACATACGCAGCTTTGATAATACTTTTTCCGATTGATATCATCAACCGCTCGACAACATGGCCTATCACAAGCGTCCAACGTCCAGCTACCAGCCCTGTGACAGCTATTTTGTGGAGTCTTATGACGACTTTCCTGCACCTCGTATCGATGCCAAAGAACATGCGAAACTGGTTGCCCGGGAACGTCAATATGCCATTGCGGATGAGCTATCTAAGGCTGCTAGTGATGAATTCCGCGATGACATCCTGGCCCACATGCTGGACATGGACGTGAGTGACCCCTGATTGTGGAGCTCGGAGAGCATCAACTGACGGTGATGCCCCCTTCATTCTAGGCTGCTACTCTTCCCGATGTTGAATCGATTGATATACAAACTGAGATCCAGTGGTTCATGCGTCCCTACCTGCTTGACTTTCTGATCGAAGCCCACACTGCCTTCCAATTACTGCCGGCAACACTCTTCCTGACCGTAAATCTGCTCGACAGATATTGCTCGAAGCGTGTTGTGTACAAAAGACACTATCAGCTGGTTGGATGTGCAGCCCTGCTCATTGCGGCGAAGTATGGTGATAAGAAGGATCGTGTACCTACCATCAAGGAGCTTAAGTCGATGTGCTGCTCTCTTTATGACGACGACATGTTCATTCAGATGGAGTGGCACGTTTTGCAAACTCTAGGGTGGACAGTCGGACACCCAACCGTTGACAGCTTCCTTCAAATGGCCGTTCTGGACACTCCTTATGACCCCGAAGTCGAGCATCTGGCTCTCTATATCTTGGAAATCTCATTGTTCCACAGAGAATTCGTCTCCAAGGCGTCTGCTGACCTTGCCAGAGCTTCCTTGGCCCTGGCACGGTGCATTCTGAACAGACCCCAGCCTCGTCATACGGAGTGGGCGTCGCAGTACGACTCGATGACCCTGGTTGGCCTTTCTCAGCAACTTCACCAGCCATCCCAGGTCTTGTCCCGGAAGTACTCTTCGTCCCATTATTCGCGGGTTGCAAAGATCTTGGAGCAGTTCCTTGCCCGGCAGGCTTCGATCACAAGCTACACCCCCCCAAGTCCACCCTCCGATGTACCCTCGGATCCCAAGCCTTACCAGGGGGAAGTTGGACTGGCAACTCCGCAGAAGGCCCAATCTTCGAACCTGCCCAATGGGTATCCCACTCCTCCCATCACACCGGAAAATGAAGCGTTTGCCAATGTTTGCAACCCCAACTTCGTCAAGGAGGTGCCAGAAACTAGCACATGCTCGCCGTCACCGTCGCCGCCCCCGATGCAATACATGGACACTCACCCGTACAACCCAGAGGCCGCGTATGCGCATCAGCCATTTGAGCAACCTCAGATGAGCTTCACTTCCAGTTTCTGAAACGGACCAAATTGGTTGAGGAGACCCGTCGGTATCATCGGTCACTTAGCTCACATGACACCTGGCATGTTTGACCTGCGAGTCATGTCATAGCTGCCGGACCTGATTTGCCTATCTATCATTGAACTACCAGTAGTTCCGCAGTCGACCGACCTGATTGCGTGAACTTTATTTCGTATTTCCTTGTGTCTGTTTTTCTCCAAAATTGCATACCCATTCCCTTCTGGTCATTCGCACATCATCTTCTGGGTGTTTTCAAGTTGCATTTCACCATTTATTTTACATCTAGCATTGCAAGCGCGAGCCGTTCGAGTCCACATTACATTTCTCTGTTTTTCGTTTTTTGAGCCCTTTTCCATTGATGTGTGGAGTGCAAACCATTTTACCTAGCGGCTTCCTCGATGGCGGTCTGCTCTGGTGCTAATTGGCATTCAAAACTGATTTTCCCCCATCTCGTCTTACCTGCATCATACAATCATACCCTCTCACACCCTTAAAGTACTAATGTGGCCCTCCTACTCCTCGTACACATTTTACATACACTCCGACCTTGAATGAGGCGGCCTCGGGAAGTGTTATGAGAGAGATCCCCCTCCCCGAAAAAATCAAGAACAAAAAAAGAAAAAACACATGAAAAGCACAAAAAAAGGAACGAAAAAAGGAACGAAAAAACGGCGGCTCCTTTTTCTGCTGTTGTGAAGTCGGTGAGCAAAGAGTGGAGCCAGGGTGATGGGCGTGAAAGAAGCATATTCAGCATTTGCAAATCCCCTCAACCCCCCTCTGTTATTAGATCCCCGTCATCGACCCCTTTCTTTTACTTCTCTTTCTTCCTTCTAGGGGCAGATGGGTGGTGGATTTTGAACATGGATCAGCAATAAAGATATATCTGATTCCATACACACTTGCATACATAGTATCTGGCAGCCTTGTGATTATGAATAACATAGCATTATGCCAGTATCATCCATCAAGCAAGCATAGAACCAGACAGTAGTCACAGTGCAGGTAGTCTATGATTTCTCTTAACGCCATTGTTAGAGAGAGATCGCCAGGACCATGCAATCCTCTCGGTCACCAAGTCCGGAGCATAATGACTAACGGGGCAGGTTTCGGGGATTATGACATTCCGGCTATGTTCGCATTTCGGCATAAGTGTATCTCTGTGAAGAGGGATACAAGGTACCAAGGGGCGTGTAGAACCCCCAGGTGGACAAAGATGAGCCTACGTAGTGGACCAAGGAGACAGCCCAAGAGAGGCTGACATATTACTCTACAGACTGAAGCCTGCTGCTCCGTGCAACCCGAGATACAGATCATGATGAACGAAGACCAGGAGAATCAAAAAGCGAAGCGCTGTTTCACAATAATTATTATATTGCGATTATACGGCCAAGTCAAAGCCATGAACAGAACACAATTCAGTCAACCGCACGTGTACATGTGGAAGTCAACCCGAAATAGGAGTTTGTCTAAAGACACATGGCACCTTGATCTCAACCTGGATCAAATAAAAGACGTGTGCGAAATGCTAATGTCATGAGCAGGTGGTTGAGTTCATCAATGGGGTGATCACCATGTGGGCTGGGGACGATCCAACTTCACGAGAGACCTGGAGTTTGGTCGTTTCCAGAATCCCAGTGGGACGATGAAGAAATGATAAAGAAAGAACCCATTACCCACGCTATGCGAAACAGAAGATGAAGAAGAGACCCAAAGACAGTGACAATGGTAATAATACAGTAAAGCAAGGGAAGAAAAGCAAACAGCGATATGCGGATCAACCATACCTGGGGCGATATGACCGCTTGCAAGTGCAGGACTGAAGGATAAAGGACTCCGGACTATTCAGTCATGGCTGGCGATGATGTTGACGCAAGGGTTGCTCCACACTATCTCCCATGCTTGATACGAGCATGGGGACACTGCATTCAAGACCTCTTGTCAGTTGGACGCGGAGGAATTTGACACGTGTGAGGTGCTGGTGTTTGGGAGAAGACAAGGAAAGGAATTAAGGAGAAGGAAAACAGACACGAAACAGTCGCAGAAAAAGACAAGAAACTCCAGTCGTAAAGTACAGTGCCATGAGTGGTAATAATAGTACAAAAGGGGGAAGGGAAGGGCAAAAGGGGCGAGGAGGCAATTTGGAGAGAGAACAAGGGCAAAATCCGGGGCGCAGATGGAATTCCAAAACGGACTGGATCGGCTCGGCAACGGACATTCTGTTCAGGGGTGAAGTCGGCGGTGATATCTATCTATCATCATCATCGTTGAGTGTGGTGTTGTTGCGGTGACGAAGATGGATCTGGACCAAGACGAGAAGAGAAAGGTCCAGAATGTTGAGAAGGCATCCGTCTACAGCCGATAGGGAAATAACTTTGTCGATAATCGATAGAGACACCAATCCTGCCGTCGTTCACGGGCCATCGTTATGATTGGAGGTGTCGATCGTCCGCCTCACTTTTCCATTCCCAAAAAGGAACCAAGGGAAGCCGCGCGGATAATCAGCAGGCCATCCCAACCCAGCCGCTCTTCCCGCCCAGCTCGGAGTAGTGAGCAGCAACTGCCAGCAGCGCTTGGGGCAAGAAGAGCATACTGGCCCTTTTCCCGTCGGTCATATATCAAACCCCCTTCTTTTTCCTTCCCATTCCATCCTTTCCCCATTCTCCGGAAAATAGGGAAAGGATGGAGTGGTGGACAGTCTACTTCCACCGCTGCTTGTCCCAATCAGAAGGTCGTGTCTCGTCATAGATTTGTCCTCCCTGGTTATGTATGATTACCGGGGGTTGGGTTCGGCGTGGGACAGGATTCGACCCTATTGGAAGCAGAGAAACGGCCGCCCCAGTTAGTGACGATTCTAGCTTTGAAGATCGAGATTCTTTATGAGAGTATCAAACTAGGAACAGGAACATACCTCGCAGGTCTGTGACAACTACTCTATCACTGCTGCTGGCGCTACTGGCCAGGGTGGAATTCGAATCGTTGACTTTGTGAGGCATAATGACGGATTTGATCTGAAAGACGGTCGAGAGATGGATTGTAGTGAGCCCAAGGATGAAAGAGTGTTATATAGATATGTCTCGAGAGTAAATGTGGCGGAGCAAGGGTGAAGACGGGCAAAGTAGGCGATGACAGGAACCGATCAGATATTCTGATTCAGGAGCAAGAAAGAGAGAAGCGATTGATATGAAAGAGGAGGAAAGGTTGTTGCACTTGATGTTGAATGGTGATGCTAGTGTGTTGAAGATAGAGAGTGAGGATGGGGACCGGGACGATGGGGGCCCTTTTGTATGCTCTGTGTTGCTGGAGAAGAAGCTATGGACGGTCAAAAGAGGAATAGACAGAAGTATAGAAGCTTGATACAAGAAGTAGAAGAAGAGGATAATCAAAACAGTGGAAACCGAAATGAAAGTCTACATGAATCCAAAATAAATGCACTAAAATAGCAATTATAGACACTCAACGCAAGAGATGGACCAGTCACAGCATGCACTTCTTTATGGATAATTGTATGCATAATGACTACCTATTCTCCTTTACAATTGTTATGTCAAGTATAGAGTGCAGCCATTGGATAAAGAAAGTGACGTTATCTTTTCAGTATATTATCCATCCAGAATGCAGGAATTCTGAAAATACGTGACAAGGCACCCTTCTTTTTTTCTGGGGAAGACTTGTAGACAGTGCTGGTAGGACTGTAAGATGTTCTGGTGCAGCTCATTCGACTCCACCCAAGCTGCCAGGGGCAAAAAGACAAAAAGCGAAGCCAAACAACGGGACCAAAGACGAGGCGACGAACCAGATTCGATGATCCCAAAGGGTGATGCAGATGGCGGTTGATCAACGGATCTAGTCTGTTGGCTTATAGTTGACACTCTGGATAGTCTCAACCACGCCATATCATACCTTCTGCTGGGGCCATCAAGAATAATGGCAAAATTGTGCGTTGTACTCTACAGCAAATAACTATTCTCATGTTTCGCAATAATATCGAGCAATAGAAACCAACAGTTTCAGCAATGTGGTCAATCTATGAGGAGCATCGACACGTCCAGGTACTGAGGTGAGGTAGGTACTGCCCGGCCTCTCTAGCCACATTCCATTCCCTTGCAGCGTAAGCATCACTGCTCAGCCTGATGAGGCTGAAGCGTCGTCTCCATCCTGCTTCCTACCCTGTCTTGGGATGACGGGTTGGTGCTCTACAACTCTGTAAAGACCGTAGACAACTCCCAACAACGATGAGCCCAATGACTGATGATGTAGATGGCTGTGCGAAGCGCGAACTGAATAGACATCAACTGACCGCCGTCTTGTGTGGCTGTTGCAAAGGCTGAGCCTTAGTGGCTGCCTGGTCTCGCATTCAAGTTAGCCTGGACTCTGCCTCGGTGCCTCCTTGGTCACTGCTGATCCCATTTGACCTGTTTGCATCGCCAATAGACTCCTATGGTCTCACCCATCGAATGAAGGATCATTGCACTTAGCCTCCTAACTGCTAAGATGGAAGTGAGGATGAGCTGTCCGTCCATTCCATGCCTTAGGCCAGCATTACCAGGTACGGGGCCTTACAGTTACATATCTTAACGAAGGCTACTGTATTGATCAGCAGTGATTGGAAGGGTTGTGGTATTTGGCGTAATGATACGTGGCTCCTAGATCCACAATGGTCTAACCTAAACAGGGATAGACTTTGCTGAGCTGGTGTGGGCCAGATCACCTGATCGATTTCGTACTATTAATAACTAGTCCTGTTACAGCATAGTGCTTTGGCTAGTCAAGCCCACAACAATCTACTCTGGACCTGGACTAAGACAAGGAAGCCATCTTCTAATGGGGGAAATTAAATAAACGAAAGACGAGCACTCAGGGCATCTCCATGGACAGTACCAGTACGGGTATACGAAGCCAATTCTCTGTGTTGAGCAAGTACGAACGAGTATTCCGTGCGGAGTACCTCTTAATATTTGGCCCGTACTCACCAAAAATACCCCGTGTTAATTCCATAGCTCCCTGATCCACAACATAACCTCAAGAATGGACCACATAGTCTCAAAGCTGCCTCTGTCTAGACTCCAGATGGAGCAAGGTACGGGGTACAACGGAAGATCACAACACCATCGTTTGGACTATGGAGTAAAGCATTGAGTACGACATCATAGTGGCCTAAGCAGACGCAGTATGACCATCTGTTTGTCAGCAGTGCAGCACACTCTACTGTGCAAAGAGACGATAGCTCTACGGGGCACAGAGTACAAGCCCGAGCTCTTTCTAGACTCTCCCTAGACCCACCAATTGGCTACTGAGCTTTGATCACTCTCCACGGAGAAGACGCATAGTGAGAACTGTCTAAGTAGCAGTCTAGCAGAGTTGCGGTGAGCAGTTGCGTTTTCGTTTTCATCCTGCTTGACGTGAGGTACACTATATGTACCTGAGTCAACACTCATATGCATGTCACTAGGAGTAACTGTACAACTTGCTAGCTAGTGCTGCCCTGAGTCTGTTCCTTCTGGAACTAGACCTTACAGTTGTTCCTGCGAGGTGTGCGGAGTTCCTGAGACTTGTATTGAGCCGTGTAGACTGGTAGTACTTTCTTGACCGACAGTTCGGGGCTATGGCTGGTCGCTAGAGCTTCAAACCGTCTAGTGTACTGTCTAAGGTACCTCTGCTAGGTGGCCAATGTGAGTATCTAGACCAGAGACGCAGGTAAGACTCCGGGCCGTAACCCTTTTTTAAGAGTGTGGGTAACAGTGTTGAGCTGGCTGTCCGTAAGGAGGAGAAACTATCTCAGAATGCTTCTAGGTGCTATAGGCGCATTATTCTCGTACTCTTCGGGCTACTGTCATTGCTGTGGATCATTTCAGACTGGGCTGGTAGGATAATAGAAGAGGCGTGTAATAGGCATGGATTGACTGGGGGCTTGGGTCAATGTATCCTTGAGCTAGCCCTGCAAAGTGTGACCATGTCTAATTGCTCTTCACCAGAAGAGATGGTTACTAGATTATTATCTATCTACACAAATGCCCAACGAAACATTTGAGTTGCTTGCTAGGTGCCACGCCTCTGCCAGCGTGCCCAATCACTCCTCAACGCCTGACGACCAGCCCATGTAATCCCCACACAAACTCCCTAAAGTCATCGCGATTGCCCATTGCCTGCCTTTTTCCAACGGTCGGCCCACCCGTCGTTCATAGTTCTTCGAATCCCAAGCGTCCTTCGCCCTGTTGGTCCCGCTTGTTGCACCATGGTCATCGTGGTGGTATGAAACGTGGCCACGGGCCGTACGGCGCCTACCGCGCCCGACGGCTTCTTATTTTCACTAGTACCGCGTTCAGGAACGGGAGTCTCCTTCATATTCGGTGGTCCCTGATTCTCCTGACCATTTTGCAGGACTACTTTCTCCGTAGGCCTCGAGGATGCGGCCAACCAATTATACTCGTTGGTACCCGATGGCTCGAGAACCGGTCGAGGCGGTTGAATACGTTGCGTCTGTGGGCGATGAAACGAAAACTGAGAGGGAATGACGCTTTTGAAGGCGGCATTTGACAAAGGGACGTGGTTCGCTTGGCCGATCAGGCCTCCTGTACCAATCTGAGGCTGTGAAGATGCCATGGCGGCTGGTAGACGAGGATCCTTGGCTTGCGTCGACGTCTTGCCGAAGAATCGCGAAATGTTCTCTTGAGAAAGTCCAGCCGCATTGCGACCGGCTGAGCCCGTGCTGTTGCGGTTGGACCTGCTATCGACTTTAGGGACTGAAGGCTGCGCGGTCTGTGAAGCAGACGTGGTGCTGATGTACTCTCGCGCCGTCGAGAAGCCGAGCGAGATGTTTGTGGGTGCCGATAACTGCGGATTGTTGATGGTGTACGTAGAGGATGACAGATAGGTAGTGGTGGAAGACGACGAATCTGGATTGTAGCGCCGCCTCTTAGGGTCGGGCTCCTCGCCCCAAGCCCTCGAGCCATCCCACTTCACTACGGCATCGGGGGCTTCTTTGCCATCGGCCGTCCACTGATCATCTCGCAACGAAGGAATCGAGTCGTACGCCGCAAGCATGCTCTCATAAGAGGGTCGGGGTCGCCGCAGAATGTCAGCAATCCCATAGACGACCTTCTCCTGCAGGTTAGGCCCAAGTGGTCGAAAGCGATTTTCAATGACTTTGGGCGGAAGGAAACTCGTCAGCATTGTCGTTGTTTCCTCGTTGCGAGATTGCCTTAGCGGATAACTGAGGTATAACAGCGCCTGCGCTCTTGTCATGGCAACATAAAGCAGCCGTCTCTCTTCGTCCGAGTCCTCAGCGCGCGAGTGGGGGATAATGCCGTTGTACACAGCCGGCACAAACACCACAGGCCATTCCAGACCCTTCGCGGCATGAATGGTGGAAATGGTCACTTTTTCCTGGGGTTGATCCCCATCTTCAGAGTGGACTTCGGTCGATAACGCCACGTTTGCCAGGAAATGCGATAATGCTTCTTCACCTCGATGAGCCTCCTGTTGTGCAAGTCCCTGAATTTCAGGCAGACTATCATCCTGATCCTTTTCAGCCGCAGC
This sequence comes from Aspergillus hiratsukae, assembly GCA_014281905.1. Taxonomy (NCBI): domain Eukaryota; kingdom Fungi; phylum Ascomycota; class Eurotiomycetes; order Eurotiales; family Aspergillaceae; genus Aspergillus; species Aspergillus hiratsukae. Next base: position 141,903 of record JACBAD010002116.1, read on the forward strand.
CGCAGCCACGTCACCTGCCTGGGCCAGGAGCTCTTCCACGTTTGCCCATCGGTTTTCCTCATTCTGACCGTAAGTTGCTGTGAGATATTCTCGGAAATTGAGTTTCTTGATCACAAACTCAAGAAGCTTGCGAGGTGCGGAGCCGTCTGTACATTCGAGGAGTTTCTGCCTGGATGATTCAACGATCCCAACGAGAGTGCAAAGGCTTTGGTCAGTAAGTTTGGACAGGCTTTTATCGGTCGACCGACGACCCTGCGCTACGTCTTTGATGAAATTCCACAAAGAGATCTTCGCTGCGTCTGCACCATTCATCAACGTCTTCACGGACTCCTCGCCGATCTTCCGTGATGGTACGTTAATGATGCGCAGGAGCGCGTCACTGTTCCCGGGATTGCTTATGACTCTCAGGTAGTCCAGTAGTACTTTGATCTCGACTCTGTCGAAGAAGCGCAGACCACCGACCATCCTGTACGGTACGCCTTGCTTTCCCATCTCAGATTCGATATGTCGCGAAAGAGCAGCTGATCTGAGCAGGATCGCAAAATCCGAGTAGTTGAGCAGTTTACCTGTCATAGCTATGGATCGTTTGATCTCAAGCACGATCCATTGAGCTTCGGCCTCCGCGGTGGGCAGCTTGCGCAGCACAGGCATTGTTCCCGAACAGTGAGTCGGCTGCAGCTTCTTGGCTGGCCTAGAGGAATCCTGCTCAATGACGTCCTGCGCCGACCTTAAAATAGAGCCAGATGAGCGGTAGTTGTCTTCTAATAGTATCACCGATGTATCTTTGTAATACTGTTGCATTCGTCCAAGGTTCTTGATCTCCGCCGACCTAAATCCATAAATGCTCTGGTCCGGGTCTCCGACGACTGTGATTCGGCGATTTCTCGACGCAAACAAGTTCATCAGCTCGTACTGAATATGGTTGGTGTCTTGAAACTCATCGACTAGGACAACCTGGACATTCGAGACGCATTGTGGATGTCTTCTCAGCAAATCGGCGCATCGGAGAAGAAGGTCGTCGTAGTCGAGCAAATTGGACGTCGCGAGGTAGCTCTCGTACTCGCGATAGATTTGGACGAATTCTTGATGCTCTGCGGCTTTCGAACCTCTGGAATACTTCACCGCGGCCTCATCCGGGCTGACGCCGTGAGCCTTCTGGTGAGATATGCGCGCTCGAGCAGTATTTGGCTGGATGCTGCACCGTAAACGTTTCACTATCCTCTGCAGATAGCATTGTTTAGCAACAGATGACTAGAGTGTATAGAAGACCACAGTGTCAACAGGTAATCCCTACTTTGATAATTGCCAGGCTATCGCTGGAGTCTGCGATGCCGAAACCTCTCCGCAGCCCGATCAGATAACCATAGCTCACCAGGTACCGACGGCATATTGAATGGAAAGTTCCAAGAATCAATTTAGACTGTACGTCATCGCCTACCAGTTTCGCAAGCCGTTCTCGCATCTCACGACTCGCCTTGATGGTGAACGTGCAGCAGATAACATCCTGCGGTTGGTATCCATAATGCGATAGGAGATACGCGACGCGTGCGGTCAACGTCTTCGTCTTTCCTGAGCCGGGAGGAGCGAGAACTTGCAATATAGAAGCAGGTGAAGTTACTGCGGCTTTTTGAGCGGTATTCAGACCTTCCAATGCGGAATCCATGTGGTCCAGAAAGGTAGATTGGCGTTGTTTAGTATTACATGCTCTTCACCCGCAACAGGCCGAGACACGCTGCGACACGAAATCATGTGACCAACTATGTGCATAGTCGCAAACACACTAGTCGTACTAGTACTTAGCTCTATGAGTGGTATTTCAGAAACATCATGGGATTATTCGTAGAGTCTTGATAACAGTCATGAAATGGTATTGGTCGAACTATCTTTCACAGCGAACAAAGTGGGTATCATGAAATTGGAAGGACATAGATGCGCATGAACAAAAGCAAGAAGGAAAGAAATCCTAGGTTCAGAAGAGAGGAAAACTTCTAAAAACTGATCTGTTTAACTTCGGAATTCTGCAAAGATGCTTAGGTCAATCACCATGTGCGGCTTTATGGCGTGAATATGGCTGAAGGCTCACTGACTGGGGCCAAAAATGCCCAACGGAATCGTCATTGCCACAACAAAGTTAGGCATGTTTACAGCCTCGATGATCTGTAGATCGCCTGCCACACTGGCTATCATGTATGCCTCACGACGAGTCAAGCCCTTAGTGGCCACCATCCACTGAATGGCGTTCCGGACCGCTGTTCTGGAGGCCTCGTGAAGCGTTTGACCGACACCAGTTGTTGCGTAGCTGCCAGATACGGGCATTGTAGTTGTCGGCAGAGTGCTGGGCGAGGTCTCGTATTGTGGACTTGTCACCCACGGCATGTCCTTGCATGATTCGAAACGAAGTGTAGCCTTGATTGGAGTCTCGATTGCGGTTCCGCATACTTCTCCATGGCCCTGAGCAGCGTGGCCATCACCACAGCTAAAGAGAGCCCCATCCGTCTGCACAGGCAGGTAGAGGGTAGATCCGACGGTCAGGTCACGGCAATCCAGATTACCTCCGGCGTCGGTCGGAGGAACCGTAGACAAGTCCACGTCTGTTGCAGGCGCCAGGCCCATACAACCCAGGAATGGGCGCAAGGGAATCCGTATATTATCCTTGAAAAGAACGTATCCTTGTTCTTTATTGATTTCCCAGATATGAAGCGAAGGATCCGGAAACTCATCTGCTAAAAGTCCAAATCCAGGAATAGTAGCTGTCCAACCCCAGTCCGCGGTCTCCAAAGCGATGACTTCAATTTTCAACGTATCGCCCGGTTGCGCATCTTGAATATAAACCGGACCAAAGACCGGATTTGCCTCATCCATCTTCAAGGAGCTTATTGCTGACGCGTCGGAGGTCCTCTCAATCCGCCCATTACTGCTGTCAATCGTATCAAAGGTGACGGTCTCCCCTGATGAAATGATTAACGCAGGTGGGATCTTTCTCGACCATCGAGCATGTCCGCCGTCGCGCCCAATATGGCACATCCGGCATGATGATTCTGATTTCATGGTGTTGTCGTCAATGGTAAGAGCTTGATTGAAGGAGTGCTCCCGACACCGGAGAAGAATGATCGAACGTTAACAGTGCAGGTTCTCGCTCCAGCGAGAGCACAAAAAAGAGAGGAGTTGAGATCAGATCAGAGGAACTCAAGAATAAAAGCGACAGAATGATGGACATGCGAGTCATCTTCAACTTTTAGCGTTCTAACAAAGTATGGCCGATCTATAGGAATTCGACATGACTACTCCGTAGCCAATCAGGAGGAGTCCCCACTCAAAGGGATGTGTCAGAAGTAACAGCAAATTCCAGGAGTCCCTTAACTATGAGACATTAGTAGACTGGATAGGCAGGTGGTAACTGATAGCAGGGAAGGACGATAATGATATGACGGGGCTTAACTAAGGCGCACCGGATATCTATACCAGAGAGGAAGGTGATGGAGTTCTCCGTCCACGCAACCCTGGATCTGTGCCCTCCTGTGGACCTCCATAAAGAGCAGAGGTCGGGATTCGGGAAGCTGCCGCAGGAAGGCTCCCAATCAGGCGGGGAGATTTCGTTGTATTCGAAACCCCTCCATATCTAGGTTGCCCATCGAACTATCAAGGTATTGATTTCCACTGAGAGTTTGGCAGATGACGCTTAGACGGACAAAGAGATCAGACTCAGGTCGGCTCACTGTTTTTGATTTGGTCTTGATCAAGAAGGGGGTCTTTAGGAGTCTACGGAGTACGTAGTCACAAAGATAATACCTCTCTAGTGGAGTCATGACTAAAGTTACCTATTCTGCACTGATCGCTTAGTACCTTAGTGAGTAGACTAGGTACCCTCTGATAGTGTGGGTGTGATGGTATTTTAGTGTGATTATCCAGATGCTTGGTGACTGGACGGCCGCGGAGTAAAAGCACCTTCTCTTTTGGGAATAGAGTCTTAAGCATCTTCCTTTTTTAGAGTCTGGGCGCTCAAAATCATTAGAACTACAGAATATATGGTTAATACACCGATATAGATATACGCCACAGGATATTGACTTGCATAGGTCTTTTATTTGGTCTGATCTCTTTATTTGAACGGGGAACTCTGTATTCCCTAGGTCTATCAATCTAATTCAGATGCTCTATGTACATTTTAGCCGCTCTTGAAAATGCAACCCACCTTATCTCATACCCAGTTCAGCTCCAAGATATCCAGATTCATCACCTGCAGTGTATGTATCATCTCATTTGATTGCATACATCTCCATGACAGACATTACAGTGTCATGTTACTGTTCTCTTCTTCTGATAGTCCTCACAGTCTGCTCGGTTCTAGGTGTTTTGACCGTCCAATAGAGCCACAATACAGGACGCGTTATCGCCTCCCCCCTTTGCTGTTTGAGCTGCAGCAGTAGCCGCAATTTCTTGAGCTATGTCGCCAGCTCTCATCCCGCGCATGGATAATTTCATCACATGATGGATCAATGTTGCATCGTCGATGTTATCACTAACGCCGTCGGACGTGACCACCACGAGATAACGTCGATCTGGCGAAAGCGTCATCCGGGTCATGTGAGGTTCCACAGACAGAAAGTTACCTCGGGTTTGTGGTGCCGAAGAACTAGAAGACGCTCGTCGTGTCTTTGAGGATGAATATTCGTCAGCGGCAGTGTTGATTGGGTTTTTATACTGAAGATCACCCAGCGCTCGTGACATGTTCAGGGATCCTAAGAGGAGTTGAGATGGCAAATGTCAGGAACTTGAAGTAACTTTGAACATTTTGCATGACTATACGCACCTACGCGGGCACTCCCACTTCTTGTGTTGACAGCGCCGCCAGCATCTTCGATTCGAGCCTTCTCATCGGGTGTATCCGGTTTATGAGACCTTGAAAGTCGTCGCTAGTGCAGCAATCAGCCAGATCCCTTGAGAATCAGGAACGCACCTCACTTACGATATTGGATGGGTGGTCGGTTCGGTTATCGCGTTCGGCTATGATGACGTGGGAGTCTCCCAGGTTGGCTACAACAAGATCGCCCTTGGTGAGATTGACGAAGCACAGCGCGACTGTGGAACCGGAAACGGCAGGCTCGGTGGTTAGATTGTTGAAGGTATCCAGCAAAACAGCATCTTCATCGATCAATGCCCCTCTTATGGCCGCTTCATAGTCGCCTTGGTCGAACTCGGGACGCTTAGCGAGTAACAAATGCAGGTTCCGGCTGGCATGTTCCGAGACCAGCTCGGAGCCACTAAGTATTGAGATCAGCCTGCATCCTGTCAGGCGCTAAATCAACAGAGCCCTTACTGCCCGTCGTAGACCGCAAAATAGGTGAGCTTATCGTTTGTCTGGGAAGGAAACTGATCTGGCAAAACGAATGTGCAACGATCCTCCTGAAAAGGTCGACCCCCTTGGACCTGGAGAGGATTAGTCAAAGAACAACAGCTGTGCCTCTGATTAATCTAGAGAATAGAAAGGGGTTCTCACTTGGCCTGCTCCTGCATCGAACAACAGAAGCGCATCTGAGGTAGACAAGATAGTATTGCGAAACATTTGGAATTTGAAGTGATTTTTGGTAATTGACTATAACCGCCCAACATATCCCTTCAGACACATGCTCGTGGTTATCATCTAGAAGAGTCAACGCTGCCAATCGGTCCAATATTGCCCAGTCAGGTGGTGGCACCTTGACATCATGACGCCTTGAGATCAATCACGGCTTTTTGCTTAGCCGTCATATCGTGCTCATTCATGTATGGCCACCGTAGATCCTAATCCGTGGATTGAGCGTAGTCTAATAGACTGCTCGACAGGGCCTGTACACTCATGTGCTTTCCATGAGCAATTGGAAATTGTCCACAGTGAATCGTGTAATAAACATAGCTCAGCCATGAAGACCGTCTGCAGGGCAAGTAAATAAGGTGACTACCTTGTATGTCTCTTCGAAATACGGGGAGGTTAAGGTAGATAGGTAACTTATGGTTGTACCATAATCCCACGCAGAAGTGGTGAGCACGAGCCACCAAGGTACTGTTTCTGTCGTCATTTTTTGCCTTTGCTCCCCTCCGATCTTCAGGCACCTTCGTTCATCCCTTTCTACAGACTGTTCTGGACCGCGCTGCTCCGGTATGGGCTGGGTCGGAGTAGTGACGCTTCTTGCGACTGCATGCTATTTGTTCTATCGATACCCTCCTGCATCATGGACTCAAGAGCCCCCTTCTGTCCCTTCGCCTCAGCCGCCGGGTTCAACCTCCGATGAGGCGGAGACAACCAACCTTCCTTCGAAGAATGCTAGTTCACCGAGGGACGATTTGAAGGTATCGAAGAATGAGAACGAAGATGCGGAGGATCCCCAAACCACGCCAAAAGCGTCAGCAACGAAGGCACCGACTCTCGATGTCCCGACACTCCACCTTGCCAGCGACCAGGCTGACGAGGCAACGGGTCCGAGTAAGCGAGATGATCAGCAGCAAATACGCGATGGCTCTGCCAAATCGCCACTGGATTCGGTAACTATCACTTCAAGCGAAATAATAACGATGCCCGTGGTGTCTCCGCGCTCGACCGGATCCAGCACCTCCTCCTTGATGCCCCCCCCTCCCCCTCCACGTCTACGCCCGTCCACGCTACAGAACCAGCAGCCTCAACCGACCTCATCGCTAAGCCCCGGACGATATCCTCCACGTCCAAGTGCAGGCAGCGCACTTCGTCCGCCACCCTCCGCCGCTTCCTCTCTGCGCGTGCCACCGGGCAGCCGCCCCACGAGCAACAACTCGCTTGCGCCTACAAAGCTCACGCTGAAACCGTCAACTACAGCCAAGAAGGCCAATTTGGAACCGGGATACTCGCCGCTCGACTGGGCCGCGCTCACAGCGAAGCCGAACAATAATCTGCGGGGGGCAAACCTACCGCCGACTCTCATCAGAGTGTCACCGTCAATGCTGAAGGCGCAAAATGGACGCAAGGGTTGCGATGCGTGGACTTCCTACCAGGGCAAAGTCTACAATATCACCCCATACCTCCCTTTCCACCCCGGAGGCAAGGGAGAGCTGCTTCGGGGCGCAGGCAAGGACTCAGGAAAACTGTTCATGGAGATCCACCCGTGGGTAAATTGGGATGCCATCCTGGGGGAGTGCCTAGTGGGCATTCTCGTATCGGAGAACGAGGCGAATGTCAACGAGAGCAGTCTCGATGCGATGGACTGATTTTATCATGTGATGCGCATCTTGCGGAGTAAGGTACTTGTATAGACTTGGGGCCTGGATGTATACCATGTTTTATTTGCACAACTAGATACCCATATAGAAGTCTGCATCGTGGCCATCAACCTCTATGACAACCTGCAGCACTCCAAGCCTAGGGGAACACTGTCTTCTCTTTATAGCCTTCAATCCAACAACCTACAACTCATCATTATCAACCCCTTCAATCTTCACCAACTCCGTCTCAAAAACCAACGTCGCGCCACCGGGAATGGGCCCAATCCCGCGGTCGCCATACCCATACTCAGGCGGGATCGTCAGCGTCCGCTTCTCTCCAACACACATCTCCAAAAGCCCTTCATCCCACCTAGTTAATTCACGAGTCAGTCAGCACTGCCACCTCCGAAACAAAAAACAGGTCCCGCAAGGACAAGTAAGCAACTCACCCCTTAATGACCCGCCCCGCACCAAGCTTGAACTTCAACGGCTGGCCGCGACCGTAGCTCGAGTCGAACTCGGAGCCATCCGCAGCAAGGGTGCCGCGGTAGTGCATGTGGACTGTATCGCCCTTTGCGGTCTTGCGGGTGCATTCGACCTCGTGGGTTTTCTCGATGCCGAGGTCGGCGGAGAGGGCGAGGGTGGTGAGGGAGAGGAGGAGGGTGGAGAGAATTGGAATGCGCATTTTGGAATATTATAGATGATGTGAATGAAGGAATTGAAATGATTGAAGGAGATACCGGGAGGTAGATGGATTGGAGTCTTGCTGTTGTTGAGTTTGGGGGGGTTGAGCTTGATGTACTCCGTACTCCGTGCTTCTCGAGGCAACGTGGTTAGATGGCGATCCGCCGGAGTTTAAGTTGCTTAGTACGCGGACTCCGTGGACGACCAAACGCATCACCGTCAAGCATGTTTGATGAATGACTTTGTTGTTTCCTTTACAATCGTCCGACATGTTGATTGAATTTTATACCAAGTGGAAATGGAAATAGCTACTTCTTTACGAGAATCCGGCCAAGTAGGCGAACTTGAAGAAGCAATTAGATTAGTGGGATATGTCTATTTACACACACACAAGCCATATACATACACACAGAGCCAATGTCGTCGACAGTTATGTAGCCAGAGCAAGATTAAGCCCATTTTCCAAGCAAAGCCATCAGCGCCGCACCCAGACATAATAGACCAAACGCCGCAAGAACAGTTCCGATCGGTGCCCGACGCATCGACGGGCTGAACATGAACTCATGCGCCATGAGCTCCACAAGCGCCGTGTAGATGAGGATACCGGCGGAAATGGAGTCGAAAACTCCGTTGACAATAAGAGTGGTGTAGCCTTCGGGGGGGTAGCTGTTACGGACCCCCAGTCCGATAGCAATGGCAATAGGCGTAGAGAGACCGTATGAGAGTCCGAGTACGTAGGGAGTCCAGCGTTTTGAGGCGGGCCAAGGGGTCGTTGCCAGGCGGGAACCCAGACCCAGACCTTCGAAGGTTTGGTGGAAGACCAAGACAATGTAGAGCGTGATGAATTCTTCTCCGGATACCGCCAAGGTCAAGCCAATGAAGATCGAATGAAAGATGATACCGAACTCCAGGATGAAAACCGATGTCAACTGAGCGGCATAGTCCTCAGTTGCGGACATCTTTCCACCCAGCTCGGTATCGCGATGCTCCCGGGAGTGACCGAGATGATCTTCTCCAGGGATGTGGCTTTTGGGCTCGACGGCTCCAGACGAATTATCAAGAGATTGATGCGCATGATCGTCGTGTTCCAAACCATGCACGTGGCTCTGACCAAAGCGTGCGTACCGCATCACCATCAACTCAACGAAGAACATCACAACAATGGTCATGAGGATGATACCTTCGACCCATGAGTATTCGGTAATCGGACCGGTGAGACACTCATTCTTCAATGCCTCTTCTGCAGGTCCCAAGAGATGGATGAAGGCGGTAGCAGTGATGACACCCGAGCCAAAGAACTTTGCGACGAAAAAGCACCGTCTGAGAAGCTTAGAGTTGCCGGCGCCAAAGTTCCGTGCAATGACCGGAAAGACAGCACCCAACATGGAGCCGACCATAATCACGAAGATGGACGATATACGCAAGCCCATGCGCCCGTCGTACTCGTTCCCGGTATCACAAGAAGGTGTGGCGCCCGTTTCCGGGTCGCGCACCAGAAGAGTGTGAAGGCCTTGCATGATGGTTTCCCGTGCGACCTAGAAGGCGAATCGACAAAGCCACTGGAAGTATAGACAGGTATCGCAAAACAGCACTGACCACCTTCGAGATATGAATGAGTGGGATGGAAGAAGGTGTACAGATCAGATCACTGAAGGGATCGACACAGGTGACAGCCCAATCAAATCAAGGCAGAGGTCAGACAAGGGGTTCCACGATGCAAGAGACACGTGGAACAAGCTTGGATAAGTAGAGAACAAGAGATCTTGTCCTTCTTGGAGAGCTTGGCCGAGACTCTTATATTGGCACCGTCTCGGGTCAAAGCCGTCAAGAAGGTCGGAAAATTCTAATGACAAGTCCTCAGGGTCCCTAATCCCTACAGAATTTCACTTAGACCGAGTACTAAAGCTGCTTAGCCTTTGATAAGGGCGAGGTCAGCCTGCTTGACCGTCGTGTATTCGCTGACAGTCAAGACGCCGAGACGGTAGCAGGGATTTTAACTCCGCAATTGAGGACCTTGGGCGCACGGCGACAGTGCAGACAACCAGGGATTCGGCGATTTCCCAATGGATCGTTTGTATGGGAGATGAGCATTCGATGATGGACTCTCGTTCCCGATTACCAAATTTACCACGAAGACAGGCGAGAACCGCGTGAGATGGCGATAGGTTCGTCGAGGAAGCATACGAAGTACAGACGTGAGAGTTGACTATTTGGAAAGGAGTCCATGGCGACGAGGATGGAGGTACCAGTACTCCGTATATCTCCCACATCACTCTGAATCATCTATCTCATTGGTAAGGTAGGATTTGTCTATGACGGGGACCTTGGGAGAAAGGGTCCCGCAAAGTATCAAATGAAACGATCGAACAGACGTCAACGAGTAAGAGTTTTCGGTCCCGCCGTGCGGACTGTCCGACTGAGGACCCTGGGAGCACGCCACACCCAATTTCCACCGCTCCTGATTGGCAGCGGCTCGTTCTGAATGGGTCTGGATCACTTGAAGAACCTTACCTAAAGCGGCACGGGTCCAGCTCGGACCAATTACCTTCTACATGGGATCCTTGTTGTACCTTATGCAGGTGCAACTCGAAGTCCCCACCGGATGAAATAGGAAATCAAGACGATATCAACGATATCGAGACTATATATACTATCTACGGAGTAGATTGATCAGAGAGAGTCGTTGTGATCCAATTTAAGGAAGAGTTGTAGGAAAGAGATGTGGCATGGTGACAACACATATAGTAGGCGGTGTGCGGTCAAAGGAGGAGGTGGAATCGATATCCGCCCTCATTCCTAGATGTCGAGTGACTCGAGTCCTACTTGCAAGGTCTTGCTCAAAGAAGTGAGGAGAGTCAGAGTGAGAGCATTGAAGGCGATAGCATTTGTGCAAGGGAGTATGAGACTTGAACTTGTTATATTGACTACCACTCAAGCACGAGGGTGTTTGGTATAAGGTATCACACGTCAGTATGAACTTCATAGTGTGCCAAGCGTTCCACCTCGAAGTTCCGATGATAATCGGCATCCGCCGAACCATCGGTCCGAATTCAGAGAGAACAGCCTATTGGCTGCACGGAGTAGATACAATCCTGGCGGGAAGGGTGGGACATGGTGATATCTGGACTCTTAATCAGCGGATATCAGTATGGATGAGATGTCCACAAGGACTTGTTCAAAAATTATGGCAAGTAATAGGGCCAATGGTTCTCATGTCTCCATAAATTTGGAAGATGTGGAATCCTGAAGCTCATAAAACACCATGTTCTGATGCTTGGAAGGTGTAACTGATCAGAGCTACTGATGAGGCTTAGCAAGGAGCACATTACTGAGATCACGTGTTCATTCAACTCCACAGCATGAGCTGCATGGCTGACTGCTCAGGACAGCCACTTCGCCAACAACCGTCTTTATCATATGTTTCTCGCAGCATTGTGATTGTGTCGGCCTCCCTTCTCTTCAAGAAATTTTTGTAACGACGGATTTCAACGGGGACGGATACAGCCATCAACCGACTGCGACGCCAATCCTTCCACACCAGCATGGCACCTGTTCGGCGATACCTTCGAATCAGCAAATACTCTGTCCTTGAATGTCGAATCTATCTCGAGAATCCGTCCGATTCCCGGTGGCTTCTTGATAGTCGAAACCCTGTACTCCCCCGGATATTCGCCGCCATTCGTCCCTTGGTGCTACCCAAGTTACGAGAGGAGAATGAAAGGTTGTACGCTAGGAAGAAAGGGAAGCCGGTCAAAGATGTGATAGCTGAAGGTACTATGGGCTTCCTGTTTTGGAAATAGTGGACTTCGGGCGATTATTGACTCTGATGCAGATGAGTTTGAGGTCGCCTTATTCCTTCGCGAATCTCGCACACGCCACTCGCTCTTGACTAGACACAAGACGTTTGAGGGCACCGGAGACACGACAGATATCCCCGTGATTCGGCCCGGAGGAGGAGGCGACAAGATCTTGGTTGAGAGCGACAGTGAAGCTGACACGGATCTGCGCGATATTCCGCAAGCGAACACAAGCGACGCCAATGGCAAGCGCCGCCGAGAAGTTGACGTGCAGAGCCCAGGTGGACAACGCGCATCGAAGCGCCAGAAAGAAACTGATTCGCCTCTGGAGGATCTTAATGCCGACGACGATGACAAAAAGCTACGATTTCGGACACAGTACGAAGGGTTCAATATCTACGGTTGGGTCCTATGTCTGCTGGTGACGCGAAAGGGTGATAAGGCGAAAGCTCGGCCAGCCGCTTCTGATACTTCACGGCAGGCGCTAATGGAAGAGTGGATTTCCACTCAAGCTCAGGGAGACTTGGACGAAGATTGAGGCTTGTCCGATATTGTCAGGGGTTTTCTCTCCCAGCGAGTCATGGTCCGTGAAAATGTGGCCGTGAGTGACATTCATAGTGGCAAGGGGTTGCCCGTTTCTGTCAGCTCCCTTTACCGTGAATACGGAGAACGGAAGCGACAACGCCAACTGCTACATACCCATTGAAACATCCGGGTAGTCGTGACACCAAAGCGTCTCATGAGGCTGAGACTTGGACCGTTACCTCGACACCAGTGCCGGCAACTAGGGTATTCAAGCATGCAACATGGATCACTTGAGTCAGGAGCCAAAAGGTCACTCAGATTGCGACCATGTTGTTGTGCAGTATTGACTAGCTTGTGCGGATAGTTGCATCGCCTGCCTGCTGTCGCGTGTTGAAACAGCAACCCCTGGATCTGCTGTGAACGAATTGGCAGGCGTCTCGGAGCAGCAATTACTGATTTTTGCCTTCCTTGAGAAGCTTCACTTGGCAGGCATTGAGCTTCATGTGCAAGTGTTTTATATGGTAGCACAGCATAAATGCCTTACACAGCATGAATTGGGATCGCCATACGCATGATGCCAGTACCACGATTCTTGTTGGAGTCTCGAAAAGAGGGTTTGTAGCCACCTTCAAAAGTACTACCTCTTGTTATTGTTGTGTGCCTTCTAGTCAAGCCACGCCACCGGAGTAAAGCTTGTTGGCTTGCCCTCGGCAGCCATTACCAGTTCACCCCTGGTACATGCCCCTGGCGATCGATTTAGAGTTTAGATTCCGCTTGTTCGATCAGCATGTCCTCTTGGACGGATGTAGATGACAATCTGGTCAACCATCATGATGCTACAAGGTAATGCGTAATGTCCACATTCATGTCATCAAGTTGTCCATGTCTATAACTATGGAGAAAGTGGGAAATTGGAGCTCTAGGGCTCTGGAGAACATGGAACAGTTGTCCCTGAACAAGTCGCAGCCATTGGAAACAAGGCATTACATCGGGCTATCTCCGTTTCTTAACTTCACGCGTTCGATCTCCGGCCAATTATCACCGGTCACCAGTTGAATGGCGAAGTATAAGCAGACCCCGGACCTGCCTAATTCCCTGTCGACAAGATACCTGGGGTTTCGAAGGTTCAGTCAGGCGTTCATCATCCCAACTTTGACTGTCGGAAATCAAGAGCGACCATGGATGGTCTCATCAGGAAGGTCGATATAGTCGATCACATTCCTGGTAGCAGATCATATCCGCATGGATGAGCTGCGCAGAACAACCCGTGATGATCCAGGTTTGACGTGAGCCCGCCTTGCTGATCATGTCTCGGTTTTCCGTTTGTAGACAGACTAGGGAGGTATCTACTATCTAGTCTACTCAGAAAATTCTCCTATCCGCCCATCCCGCCGGGAAGCGTAGGGTGGATCTCTGCAAAATTAAGTAGTCTCGTGACCAACATAATGAAGGAGGTTACTAATATCATGAGCCCACTTGGCGAGCATTTAGCACTTGACTAGCAGTCGGATAGCGGTTTGTCACCATTCGCAATCGCAACCATGTTCAGAATATGGGGCTACGGAAACGACTCACTTAGCAGACTGTTTTAAATATGGAGTCACTATCGAGCAGTGGACCATGGATTTGCCGTTTTCTAGAAACATTCCAGGGTAAAAGAGAAAGGAGACCCCGAGACTGAGGGTCTGAACTCTGAAGATTCGGGAATATCAGCGGGTAAACATGCTGAGATTTTCTTGGTACTCTTGGTACCGATTCCTACGGAGTACGTAGTACGGAGTACTCTGGGTAGTAGTCATAATTCAAACAGGAATTCATGATATACCCAGGTACCTGGTCTCTACTGACGAGCCCCGAGTGCGACAGGAATGGCGCAATTCTTCGATGGGACCACACGAAGCAAAGAAGCTCTGTTTACTGCAAAGAAACCTAAGTCCATTCGTATTACCCATGCAATTGATAATAGAAACGCAAGCCATAGGTAGCTATCTGATAGCCTGTTGTTCGCCAACTTAGCTAAGATATTAAACCAAGTTCTGTACAGTCATGATAGGAGTACTCTATGAAACTGTGCATCTTTGAAGCTAATCCCCACAGCTTAAGACTACGCAAGACTCCGGCCTATTAGGAGCAGCCTACAGTGCCAAGTGTCAAACTAACTCCCAACGGTGCGGAATGAACTCCCCAACAGTGGAGATCTTATTCCAATCTTGAAGGTGTAAGTTTGTTACGGAGTAATCTGCCATGCGCTCGTTAGCCTCGTTTCCTTATATTATTCTTTCCCTTGTTCCAAACTTTCTGGCTTGTAAGAGTCGCCCGAGGTGTCCGCTTTTTCATTTTCCGTTTTTTTCATCCGTATATTGGTGCGTTACAGAGTGGTCTAAGGATGGAGGATCCACTGGAGACAATCACGCTGAGACTCAGCCACAGTCGCAGGATTAGAAATCAGATTCCGATCTGAGGCGATTAAGTGTGACTTTGAACAAATTATTGAGCTTGAATAGAGAGGTACATAAAATAGGGATTACAAAGCTATGGGATTATTCATGGTGGTGAGAGTGTGGAAATTCGAAGTGAGACGAGCTTCCGAAAGAGGGAAATGCCTCTGTTCCCGACTAACAGGCCGTCCATGCATAAGGTAGATAGAGTGGCAACTTGCTCAAATAATAGTCTAGTAGATGCGTAGAAGCATCAAACCAAGTAGGATTGTTTCATATAGAATCAACTGTGCAAGTCTCGATGGACCGACTATATAGAGCCATTGGTAGTCCGTAATATGGACATGTGCAGTATCTCGATGTCTACTCATACAGAGTAGTAATGAACATACTTCCCTATGCGAGGCTGAGCTGATGCAGAGGCGCAATAGTGACTTGCAGGACGGACTAATCTCTTATGCATCTTGCTAGCGAACTACAAGCTGCAGAACATCCTCCTGCCCGTCTTGCAGAGAAGCCACTAACAGGGATGCTATCAACATTAATAAAAATTGCCTTGGCTTTACCCTTGAAGGTGTCTTGCGACTACACAGATTAGGTATGTCGATGACCTAGTAATGTTGCATTATGGTGCCACGAATATAATTATATGGGCGTACGTCTGTACAGACTGCAGGATTTAATATCGACTCTAGCACTCATTGGATGCTCTTGGCCTCTCACAGCAGGGAACAGCTTGTTGAGTCTGACGGTGGAATCGCATAGACTGAAAAAGTAGCAGCTGATGCGCTCTTTGACTGGTTTTATGGAAGTGGCAGGGGTGAAGAGAACGTATTCTTCAGTCGCCATTTGTCGTTATCTGTCCGAGACGTCGGCCTCGGGCATCAGCCCTAGCTAGAGGATCATGATTCATGCCCTACTGAAGAGTAATCACCACCAATAATAGTGTTGAATAGCAGCTTGATTTAACACTTCATAAACCTTGACTATGCAAAACATGTCAAAGGAATATCTCCCATGTAGATGCTCAGGACCAAATTGATCATCTGTAAGGGCAATCAGATCTCATTGGTCGATGGTGTGCCTCAGCCCCTGAAAACTGAAACAACTTGTCTCATGCATAGGTACAGTGGATGTGTAACATGACCGTCTGCATGGTAACCTGAGGTACCTAATAATGTTGTAACGTAACGTATCTTTACATTTTCCTGACAGTTGACCTGTCGAATCTCCAGATTGACTTCAATAGAACGGTTAGTACCCCTGATCATCCCTGCAAGGGTAGAGGTGACACTGATCTTCTCAACGATCGTACCAGACATGGTCAAGCCAAGCCTGAATGCTCGGTTCATCCCCAATAATCCTGGGGTTTTGGCTGGCTATGAGTCTATGACTCTATGACTCCAATGATGACAAGATGGATTTGATGATATGATCACTCAGTCATCAACTTGCGTTTCAAGGTCCGACCAGCAAATCAAAACTGGCTGCCTGGAGTTACTACCCCAGGCTTTACCATTTTCAGGGCCAGCCTTGCTGAGCAACTGAGACCGGTCTGTTGAGGGTGTTTGATGATTGGGTTAGATTACCATCAGGATTCGATTCCTTCCCTAAAAGATCTGCGAACTTACCACGTGTCCGCCTCCTCCAGGTCTGTGAGTCAATTATGATTTGCTGCAAATTAATGTGTCTGTACGGAGTAAGACCTGTCGATACAAGTCGCATCTTGATGAATGCATGGACATCGGACTATTGATAGCACTGATCCGTTATGATTTGAGTCATTCTTCTTGTCAGATGGTCATCCCATTGATCCTACTTTCCAGCATCTTCGTCTTCCCGTATGTTCCTTGCTGTAGTTACGTAATAATGGGTAATGATGTTGTAAAAGATACAGAGCTGAATTTCCATCGTATTCTGTAAGTCCAACTCCGGGCCATGCCTCGGAAGTTCGGAAATAGACAAAGAATTTCAGGAACAGGGAAAGGAAAAATAAACCGACTATCCACAAAGAGACGAACACCGGGGCATGGATCCTCTAATTTGCCACTGTTGTCTCTCACTCCTTAAACAATCCAACCTTCACCCTATTTAGTTAATAATCTTGTTGGACCAGTCGCACAGTGTACCGCTCCAGTGGGAAGTGGATTGGAAAGGGGGTAAACTATGGCGGTGAAGCAATCCCCGGAGGATGAAGCAGTGGGCCGGACGGGAGGAGCTTCTAGAAAATTTCCTTCGAATTTCCAATTGGGGCTATTGATCCAATATGGGAGAATAATACTGGCAGAACAGGGCGACGAGTCCCTCTAGCGTAACCACCGTCAGAAGAAAACGAACTACTTCGTACCTACGTCAGTATCTGACCGTTCTATGTGGGGCTCCGTTCCTGTTCTTGGTAGGGATATCCTTTATTTGATTATTTTGTTTTAATCCTTTATTATTTTATTTTTTATTTTTCTCTCAGCGTCGGTTCTAACTGATTATGATATTTTTTTTGTTGATGCCCATGATCACATCAAAGCTAAAATAAAATAAATTCCAAATGAAAATTAGAAGCGAGGATCACTGGTTGCGTGCCCTATATTAAGCAGCCTTACCTCGTCTTCGGAATTTACCTTCTTTCAATCCCCAAACTTCAAAGCCCTCAACAACAAATTCTCGTGCTGTCAGCTACCATATACCAGAAACATCTCACTGTCGAACCTCCTTTACACGCTGATCCATCGGATATCCAAACCCATCAACATCCGTAACCAACTCATCAACATGCCTTCCATCGGTGGTACCGCTTCTCAATTCCCTCCCTGCCCTGGCCCTCCGCCAAAGGGTCCTCTGCCTCCGCTTCCCAAATAAAACGATATTGGGGCCCTTTAACGAATTTGATGACCTTGCGCCTTCGAGCGGCTCCTCCACGGCCTTCAATCCCCCGTCGGATCATTACTACAACACACCGACTCGAGACGCTCATGAGCTGGGAGGTCGCAACCTCTGACATGGATATCACGACTTCAACTCGGTTTTGGCTCTAATACGCTTCTTCGGACGATATGCTCTTTATTCGACCAACCCTACTCATACTTTGAACCAATATCCAACCATTCTAATGCACGGAGATCCTCCGACCTTGTCGGCTTGGCTCTGCAACAACGACAGTTGCGGAAATTTCACTTTATTCTTCTATACTATTTCTTTCTGGGGACATGCGCAGGCGCAGTGTTCCCTATCCTACCACGCTTATTCGATCTGAATTGCGACATCCCAGTCGATGCGAATTTCATGGGATTGTGCGGGGTGCTAATCGATCAGCGCACACGGCCCGGCATCTTACATGGAGATGATATCAACCGTTGAAATGATTGACCCCACTTCAAATTCTCAGCGGCATCGTCGGCAAGGCCAAATCCCGCAAAGAAAGCTGGCAACATGATGGTCAAGAACCTGATATTATCTCAATGTAAAGGGCCCAAGCTCCGGGATTTCCGCCAAATGCGTATTCAGCATATGCGGAGGCTTGGATCCCCTGATCGCCGGGGCGGTGTCAAAGCGCCTTTACGATCAGGGCCACCCACGTTCGACTTCGAAGGGACGAACTTCTTCAGATTGAACTTGCGTTTTAATTCTTGGAGACTTGCTTCTTCGATTTGTATTTTTCTTTTGACCCTTCTTCAGATGCTTTACCCTACATGGGAGCCTGTCATTTTCTCCTTTTGTGTTTCTTTGAGCCCAATGGCATGTACTATAGACCTAATATACCCACATCGCATTGTTACCAGCGTTTGGATACAGTTAATAATGATACAAACTCGTCAAGTGACTTCTTTTCTCTCTAATTGTCGTATAATTGGGCTACCTCGTAGAACTTGCTGGTTATGTCTCATAATAATGACAACATCGACTACCTAGGCGATGTGCAACTGTAAGTTTCACTAAGAGGATTAGAGTGGTTGATTGGCCCACATACGAGGTACACATGCACCAAGGGACGTTGAAGCTGAATGGGTGACTTCAATAGTGTCCCTGAACCCTGTCAATACGTACCACTCCTATGCATTTTATTGAATCACAAGGCAAGGCAACGGCTGATTGATGACTCAATCGTCCAGTCAACTAATCAAATTGCGCAGGGTAATTTCCCCCTCCATTATCGCATGTCGATTCTTATCACCTCGCCCAGATATACCTCACGGACTTGCCCGGGGGGATATATAAGCTTGGGGACCTCCCATTTGGCACTGTGCCATCGTGGCGCAATACGAACTATGGAAAGGCAGGCATGTCAAGCGACACGAGATCAGAATTGTATCAATTATGAGGCTGGCGTGTCCCTCGTGCGCACGGAATATCTCTACAGCCTTCAAAGCCTCACAAGCATTTCCTGGGCCATGGCAGTGCCAAGTCCACAACTTGACAGGCACCGTGCCCCCACCCCGCCAACCTCCAGCTCTACCAAGTGTTCCTGGAACTCAACCTACGCCATGCTAGCTGCATATGTGCGACATAATTCTCCGTAAGTCCGTAGTCATGACGAATCGCTAACGCCAATTAATCCTCATTGGGCCATATCTTCCCGCACCAGCCGAGACGGAGCTGAGTTAGGTCCCTGAGGTATCTACAACTTGGTGGTCAGCGTTTTGAAGCGTGACTCGGAAACAGCTCCCGTCGAATCTCCGAAGCAGGTGATAGCCCGTGCCCTGTTTTAGTCGTGTCTTGCCTTGATTTGGCTGGTGGAACATCGTCGTTAGGCTGAACCTTGCCCGTGGCTGGTCAACTGACACAAGTTACAACTGACACTGCGGAGATGCTTATATCAACTGTTTCATAGGTGTGTCGGTGATAGGATAATCATTAGTTATCCATTACCGCTATATTCGCCGGTTTGAACTACCTAGATAGCTTGACTCCGTACCTCCGTACTCCGTAGTCATGTCATCATTCTCACTCTCGCCCAAACGATCAGGCACATGCACAAAAGCCGTTTCATTATCTATCAAGCGCGGAACAAGTCCGTTTAACGAAAATGCCTCGATGATAATAAGTGGACATGCCGAGCTTTGAGTCTATCTATATCGCGATATTTCAGACAAATCATCAATGCAACATCTTATCTCACTTTCGCCCTTTAGCCTGAAACTGCTCATGAGGCTCAGCGGACACCGGGCGTCGTGTCATGGTGTCAGATAGACAGCGCTCACATTATCGATCAGTAAACATGGTCTAGGTGAGACAGCACGATAATAGCGCGGTGAGATAGAATGCAAAAACGCTGTAGTTGAGACATTATCTCACATGACGTACGAGTTTACAGCTTCTGGCGGCTTCAACTTTGGTTGCGTCGAGGCTATTCCCAATCCAAGACGGAATGATATACCGAGCCTGATAGAGTCGTATTTATGCCTGAGGCATCAATGTTTTTCTGCCCCCGCACGTGATTTTACCCGCCTCCAACTCACCCTCACTCATGTTTCCTAGGCGCCTGCTCCCTCGACACGCACGATGGTGTTGGAACTTCATGTCTGGGGCCCGGCCTTTTCATTGCCCTCGATTGAAGCGCAATGTCTTGCTACCATTGCTTATTTTTCCCTCGCAGTGCCGAAGGACGCGTGGGTGTTGATTGCGAGCAGCGATCCTTCCGTGTCTCCGACTAGTATGTTGCCCCGATGGCAGCAATGGGTCTGAGATATTGGCGTTGGGAGCTTGATATGCTGACTTTCCGTAGATGAACTACCCGCTGTGAAGAATGGAACCACATGGGTGAGCCGGTTTCGGAATATCGTTGACTACCTGCGTCAATACTCGAACGGTGCATGGGATTTGGATAAGGAACTGAGCGGCATTGACCGGGCGGACAATATTGCGTGAGCCTTCTCTGACGCTTCGATACACAGTGACGGTCATAGAACTAACAGCTCGCAGGTTTTCGTCGTTTGTAGAATCACGCGGCCAGCCTCTCCTCGACCTGTCTCTCCATGTCTCCAGCGAAAACTACTACAACCGGACCTCCCCCGCCTACGGCGCCATCCTACAGTGGCCGAATCAATGGATCATCCCTCCGAGGCTGCGGTCGGCCGCAAAGAGCCGTACGGAACACCTGGGCCTCTCATCGCTAGACCTCCAGGCGATGGAAGACCAACGGAAACGCGAACACTCAGCCGCCGTCGCTGCAGGCCAGATACCCAAGAACCTCATCCAACGGCCACGGGACACAGTCTCAAGTCTCCTCGGGAAGACCCCCCAGCAGAACCAATTCAAGCTGGAAGCCCTAACGGCGGAGCTCTTCGAGCCCCTCGAGGAGATTCTGGGCGAGAAAACCTACCTTCTCTCCGACGGCGGCGCAACAACCGTCGACTGTCTCGCGCTCGGCTACCTATCCCTCATCCTCATCCCGGATCTACCGTACTCGTTCCTCCGCAGCGCAATGCAAGCCAAGGCCCCGCGACTCTCGACATACACCGAGCGTCTGCGCCAGCGCTGCTATGGGACCGTCGGCGCCGAGGTCTCGCATGCCTTTGATGAGGCACGGAGACCTATCACCGATGCCACACCGTTGCCCTGGCAGCCTCCGCAGCGCGCCAGCCTCGCCACAGTCGGCAGCACGCTCCTCAACACCCTCGCCGACGCAACCCCGATCCTCAGAGACATCCGCGCCAGCGAGCGCTTACGACAGGCGGCGCAGTCGCCTGATTCGGGGCTGTCGGGGATAGAGAGCCAAGCCTTGTCCGAGTACGCCACCGGGCAGAAGAAAGACGTGTTTGTCTCCATCGCGGCAGTGGCGGGCGGCGTTGCCGCGCTGATCGCGTACATGGCGCATGTGGGATTTCTCGACATCAGTTTTCGGGAAGAAGAAGGGCAATGGGAGGAGGACGAAGAGCATGACGAGGAGAAGCCAAAAGGAGAAGAGGCGGGTTCGGAATTCCCGCTCCCTGAACCCGAGTCAATCTCGGCCGCCGACTTCCTGAGAGGAATTTGATCAATCGCGTCAATCGCTGTGTAGCCGCTACATGTTGTATTATTAGATACCTCGGTTTAATTAGAATACAGCATCTCATTCTACTCGATCATTTCGAAAAGGCTAATGCTCGTAACGCTGGGTTCAAGCTGAAGCATGCCATCGTGTTTCATCTACGGATACTAGGCGATCGTATGGATGGAGGTAACACTCAGCTGATGGCTAAAGATAGGATCTCACGCTCTGTCGACTCGAGGGCCCTAGGCTCGAGCGTACCACTATTTCCCTACGGAGTAGGCGTGTATTTTTAGACCTGGCGGCTGGCGCTTTAGTGAGTTTCAGGTATCAACTTGTCGGGTCGGCGAACCAACTCCGTAGGTCCCTAGGCCCCAGGCCCAGGGTCCAGGCAACTAATAATTGGTGGGGGCTCTGGAGTGAAGATTCTATTTCTGGGTGTAGAATGAGGTCGGCGTCTGGTTAGAGGACTGGACAAGAGCCAACTTTCCTGATTGGCTAGGTATCGAATGGAAAGGAGGCTGGTCAGGCGGTTAAGATGCAAGTGCGACAAATCGAAAGAGTGCAGAGTATATACCAAGTAGATTACAATAGCTACAGACATAATGAGGTGTGTACCAGATGTAAAGGAAGGGAATCAATATGAACTATGAAAGACAAGCCGACGGTGGTATAAGGTATGTACACGGAGAAAGCTGAAGTCGTCAAGGCTGGGATTTTGGATGCTTCCTGGAGGGCCTCGCCGGACATTGGCGGAAGGATCGGAATGTTGCGAGGCGGTTACATGCTAAGAGGACGAGGTAAAGACCCCCCCAAAACAAGAGAAATATCATTGGTATCCAGAATGCAAGCCAAAGAGAAGAGGACATCACGAAACTACGAGCAAAAAAAACATTTACTCGTTGTAGTCGAGGTCAACCTTCAGACGGGTAGGGCCAGCAGGGACCTTGCCACCAATGCCATCAACAGCAGCCAGAGCAGCGGTGTAGGCGTCAATGACCTTGCTAAGGCCGGTGGTAATGACGGAGCACAGCTCGTCGGCGTGGTTGCAGATCTTCATACCCTGGACCTCCTGGCCGGCGTTCTCGGCCTGGATGGCGGAAACGTCCCAGCCGGACCAGCCACCGTTGATGCCGCTGTCGAAGTCGAACTCGCCCCAGGTGCAGGAGTATCCACCCCACTGGTCCTTGGGCAGCTCGTTGCCCTTGGCGGCACCCCAGGAACCCTGGGAGTTCTCGTCGAAGGCGACGTACTTGGTCTCACCGGGCTGGAGGGTGAAGGTCAGAGCGGAGTTACCGTACCAGCCGTTAAGGCCACCATCGGGGCCGATCTTGTTCCAGAAGACGACGGTCCAGGGGTCGGTGTTGCTGCCAGTAAACTGAGCGACGTGCTTGTACTTCTTGGCGTTCTCGGGGGTAACCTCGATGATGTTGCTGCCCCAGGGGTTACCGACGTTGCCCTTGTAGAAGATACCGGAGCCGCTGGCCTCGGTCCTTCCACCGAAGCCGTCGGTGCAGTAGTCGCCGTCGGCAGGGGTGCTGGTCCAGTCGTCGGAGGCGACGCCGAAAGCGTTGGAGGCCGGAGTAGCAACGGCGGCAGCGGCATTAACAGCGGGGGCAGCAACGTTGCTGACGGGAGTAGCCTGAGCGACGGCAGCGTCGGCGGTCTTAGCCTGACCGGACCACTCGTTGATCCAGGAGACCAGAACGCCGTCAATAGTGGCGTAGACAGTGTCACCGACCGCGCGCTTCTCACCGGCATGGTGGAGGTGACGGCGCTCATGGCCGTGGATACGGGCGACCGAAGAGCCAGCGGTCAGCGCCGTGAGCAAGAGCATCGAGTTCTTGAGCTGCATTTTGAAAAAGGAGGGACTTGTGTTGATTCAAGTTGGTCAAAGAGTTCGGTTGAGTTTGATAGAAGCAAGGGTATCACGCTGCTGGGAGAAACGAGCCCAGGGACGCAACAATGGCACGAGTGTCTTATTGACAATGAAAGAATGACTAGGAGCAAGGATGCTCACTTGATTGAGTGAATAAGACCTGAAAGGAGTGTGATTTGCGTACCCAAAGGAGGGAGAGAAAACAGACGCTGTAAGAGAGGAAAAGAAAGGAAGAGAGAGAGAATCGAGCGAGACGGAGAGGGGACCGGGGGGTGTAATAAGAGGAGCGGCAGGGCCTTACTGACCGTATGTACTTCCTGTTCTGCATTCGAAATCAACTCGTTTAATGAAAAAGGGGCGATCAGGGGAAAAAGAAGCCATTCTCCCTATTGATTGGCCGGCAGATAGCGACGGTTCCTGAGTCTACCGATTTTCAGCTTCTAGAGGAGCAATGATTGGATGTTCTTGTAGTAAAGTATCCACATAGAACAACAGTCTCGGCCCTGGGCCCTGGATCCCTGGCACAGGGACGCGAATTGCTGGCCCGTTCTATGGTACGGTATTGTAATGAACCCTAGCCTCAGTCTTGAGTAGTTCCACTGTTACTCAGGTACCTGCATCGTGCATCTGATGATTGTGTTTGATGAATGAAAACGGCACTCAACAGATCGTGTCGAACTGTGATAGATCAATCAAGGATTTGAAGTATGACAGTGATGCATTCTTCATGAAGATCTGATGTCATTGTGGAAGATTAGATGGTTGGAATGCTGCCACGTTTCTAGCACCTGACAGTGACAGCACATATGCGCTGGTCTTCAGTCCAATGCAGGGACAATTAGAGAGGTACAGACTACAGAGTATTGATAATCGATCTGGCCGGTTCAATTAAAATCTACACATTAGTTCTGTGACTTCAATCAATTCCAGCGAATCGTGGTACACTCTGGCCCTACTCTTGACCGTATCCGTAGGTAGAGATGGAGCCCAAACAGCGCCCTACAGTGGAAGCACTTCGCCACGTCAATGTGCGACGCACGTGTTAGGAGACTATCTGGTTCGATAAAATGATGCAGTAGAGAATCTACCGACACATGGACAGACTGACTCGGAGAGAAAGCTCTGTCGGTTCTTCTTACCTGTTTGTCCTTCAGCAGTCAACGAGTTGATGGAGGTCATGGATGATACCGTTTACTCAGCCATGAATACTAGACAAACTGGTCGACTGGATGCATCTGCAAGTTGATCTAAGCCGATAAGACATTCTTCATGTTTTTGATGCTTTTACTCCGGATCTATCTACTGCAATTAAGTTCTGCTCATCCTCCCGCAACGCCACAGTGCCTGGCCAAAGTCCTTCGTACTAGGACGGACACTTATCGGGCATAGCCTACCATTGTCATGATTGAAAATCTCTTCCTTAACTCTGTTACACCAATCATCAATGATTTAGGAACAGACCAGGGCAGGTGGTGAAGACTGATTTTGAACTCTAAACTTCTCAAGACCTCTAGCGGAGTCTAGCCAGCCTGACCTTCATGATTCCATCCAGTAGAGTAATCCTCCGTAGACTGTAGACCCTCAGATGTGGGGCAATACAAAACAGAAAGGGCAAATGCATCTACAATCTTTATCCACCGCCAGATTCTAGAATGGCAGTTGACTGTGTGCGACAAATCGACGGGCAAAGTAGACGTATTCATCTGCACCACAGTGTCCACTGTCCACTGTCGAATTGCCACATCCATCATTGTGATTGTAGAACAGGGCAGTCAGGGACACTAAGTCGTTAACTTATCCAAACTTAGACTTGGACGAGCCAAACAGAGTAAACCTGTCACTGGGTGGTAATAATGGCGTATGAGCGATATATCTTCGTTGGCCAAGCAGTCCATGGCAGTAATTTCAACTTCATCTTAATTGTGCGCGCTATTCGTGGATGCCTGCCGCCGATTGGGCGCTTAGAAGTATGCGACCTGGTAAATAAACATGGTAACCGTGGACCAACTGGCCGTGGTTGACAGCGGAACCAGAGAATTCCCCTTTCTGCGTGAACACGAAGATGGCACTCATTTCCACTTACGCTTGGCGTCACAGTTTCATAAAAGTCCAACTCTCGGCGGCGGGGGACCTCCGGAAAACTTCGAAGATGTGTACGAAGTTATGATCTACGGAGTAGCATTTCCATTTTGGAACTCATCCCCTTGCAAGTGAGGACTCGTCATCAGTTTTGATGATCGTCCGAGTGGGAAAGAATACAAAACTTGAAATGTCATGTGACCTGGAGTTCTTACCAAACAGGACTAGCGTCGGGACTTGCTCGATTGGGTCATGACATCACACCAGTGGTTATGAATCCAAGCAAGCTGGATAGGCTGGTTAACAACAACGTTACTTGCATTCATCGATTATTGTCATAGGTCTAAAGCTAGACTACTCCTTGTCCTCCAAGTCTACTCCGCCCTGAAACGCTGCTCCTCCTGCCTCTGCGTCCACCTTGAGACTCTCGTCCAACCCACATGTGCCGAACAGCATCTGCGGCGTCAACTCCTTGCTCAACCCCGGCAAACCATCCGTCTTGAGCTTCTCCATACCCTCGCGGATAGCGGTCAGAGCAGGCCCAATTGCCGCAAAGGGGAAGATGATGATACGGAACCCCATCTCCTTGGCTTCATCCGCCGAAATCGACGGTGTCGCGCCATGCTCGACCATGTTCAGCAGCATGGGCCACGGTGCCAGATCCTGAACCACCTGCCGCGCCATCTCCTTGGACGTGATCCCCTCTAGGAAGCCGACGTCTGCACCCGCATCCCGCGCCGCCCGCAGCCTTGCCAAGCTCTCCTCGTACCCATGGCCCTGGAGTGCGTCGGTCCGCGCAATCACGACGATGTCGCTGCCCATGCGCTTCCGCGCCTGCACCGCCGCCCGGATCCGACTCACGTACGTCTCCTTGTCAACCAGGATCTTGCCCGCGAGATGTCCACAACGCTTGGTCTGCACCTGGTCCTCGATATGGAAGGCGGCGACTCCCGAGCGCGAGTATTGTTCTGTTGTGCGAGCGACCATGATCGGGCCGCCGTAACCGGTATCTGCGTCGGCGATGACGGGGGTAGAGGGCGAGATGTTGGCGAGCATCTCGGCGTTGGCGCGCATGTCGTTCAAGGTGCAGATACCGAGGTCGGCTTGGCCGTGGACGGAGGCTGCAGTACCGGCGCCGGTCTGCATGGTCAGGCTCAGTGACCACGACAGTGCAGTTGTGTAGGCTGGGCACTCACCATGTACAGTGCATCGAAACCCACAGACAAGGCAATCCGAGCGGAAAGACCATCGTAGACACCCGGTGCGACGATGAATGACTTGGGGTCCTCAAGAGCCCGTCGGAGCCCAGTGGCCGCTGTGAGAATAGGCATGATGAAAGATGTAGGTCGAAATGTAAGTTCAGATATACGTTCAGGAGAGTTGCTTGCTGTTAGCAAACTTGGAAGTGCCATGCGTAGCAGTAGATAGAAGCTAGCGGCGTTGAATCAAGGGATGTCGCACTGGACCAACACACGGTACCACCAACACAAATCACAAGACACTGATATATCTCCGAGATAATTGCTCAATTCTTTCCTCTTGTCAGCTTCCCTATTTATCTGCAGTTTACTCTTGAAGCATGGCCTTGCCGCTGATCCGAGATCGGGAGTCGATTAATAAGCTCTCGGGATTCTCTCGGCGATTGCATTTCTGTAGAGAATTTCATCTGAATAGATATGGATTGTTCAATGGCTTGGTTTTTCAGTAGTAATTCGGACGATCCTATTTGGATATTTCGAGTAGAGCCACCTGCATAATTTCAAGCATGTTTTAGGTAGTGAGTAGTCTAGTGCAGCTATATACTTTCTGCTGATGTTTGATCAGATGGAGTCGCCGCCACCGAACTTCAACCACTGGACTATTCTTCTTTCTCCACATTCTTCGACATTCAATCCTTCGATTCGACCTCTCCACCTCATCTCATCACCTTAGATCCGGTCTCACAGCATGTCTTAGATGCATATGATTTATTTATGACTCTAATTTCTTACTCTTCTTTCTATCTCTTCCTCTGCTCCTCCCAATACTTCCCTACCGTTCCGACCTCATGGCGCGCTCCGCCATCGTCCAAGAATACAATCCTCCGCCCTCCTCGAATCCCACCTTGAGCGTTGATCAGAAAGTCTCCCTCGAGCGACAGACGAATGGCATCCCTCGTCCTCAAGGCTACCGAGTCTCGTGGCACGCCAATCCGGCCGTGGAACCGCACCACTTTGGCCAGTCGCATCCCATGAAGCCCTGGCGACTGACCCTCACGAAGCAGCTCGTCATGGCCTACGGGATGCACCACGCCATGGACCTCTACCTGGCCCGCGCTGCGACGTTCGAAGAGATGGCCGAGTTCCACCAGGCGGACTACCTCGACTTCTTGAGGCAGGTGATGCCGGGGGACATGGAGAATCCAGAGCAAAGCGAAAACATTGTGCGATTCAATTTTGGCGATGACTGTCCCATCTTCAACGGGCTGTACAACTACTGCTCGCTCTACGCCGGGGGCAGCATCGACGCGGCGCGCAAACTGTGCAACAACCAGTCCGAGATCGCGGTGAACTGGTCGGGCGGCCTGCACCACGCCAAAAAGGCCGAAGCCAGCGGCTTCTGCTATGTCAACGACATTGTCCTCGGCATCCTGCAGCTGCTCCGCCACCACCCGCGCGTCATGTACATCGACATCGACGTGCACCACGGCGACGGCGTGGAGCAGGCCTTCTGGTCCACCGACCGCGTCCTCACCGTCTCCTTCCACAAATACGACAAGGACAACTTCTTCCCCGGCACGGGGCCCCTGGACAGCACCGGCCCAAACCACCCGCTCAACCCCGGCGCGCACCACGCCGTCAACGTCCCCCTCAACGACGGCATCGACGACGAGTCCTACATCCAGCTCTTCCGCGACATCGTCGGCGCCTGCGTCGACACCTACCGCCCCGGCGCCATCGTCCTCCAATGCGGCGCCGACTCCCTCGGCTGCGACCGCCTCGGCTGCTTCAACCTCAACGTCGGCGCCCACGGCGCCTGCGTCGCCTTTGTCAAGACCTTCGGCCTGCCCCTCCTCGTCGTCGGCGGCGGCGGCTACACCCCGCGCAACGTCTCCCGCGCCTGGGCCCACGAAACCTCCATCCTCATCGACGCCCAGCACCTCATCGACCCCAACATCCCGGATACTGTCGCCTTCCGCAACCACTTCGGCCCGGACTTCTCGCTCTTCCCGCCCCTGTCCGAAATGCGCAAGCTGGAGAATAAAAACTCCCGCCAGTACCTCGCCGGTCTCGTCCAGGCTATCCGTGAGCAGCTCCGCTATATCCAGGGCGCCCCCAGTGTCCAGATGAGCTTCATCCCCCCGGATATCCTGGGTCTGCGCGAGGACACGGAGAAGGAGATCGAGGAGACGACCGCCCAGCTGGAGGAGGACCGCGAGGACCGCGAGGGACCCGGTAGCGCGGCGGTCAAGAGTAATCGACGGCGGGAATTGGAGAGGGGCGCCGGATATCGGGAAGAGCTGTATTCTTAATATCTATTTTCCGGGCGTTTTGTATTTCATGACCTTGGGTGTTTTACTGGTATGGTTGGAGGTGCTCTGGCGTTTTGGCTCAATCTCGTTGCTCGATCTATGATATCCCAGAAGAGATTTTTGTTCAATTCTTTTTGGTTACCAGTCTCAGCCGGCGGGAAAAAGCAGGTCAGAAGGACCAAATCTATTATAGAATTAAGATACTCCCCAGCCTAACCCGCCGTCCTTCTATCAGTCCCATATCTCCAATATAGCCACAGATATGAAACATTATCTCCAGAACCTCCCATGTCTCCTTTCCTTTGGCGGGTCAAATCTCCAAGCGCCCTCTCAGAATCAAATCGGGTATCCAGGACGGGCGACGCGTAAAATATCGAAAAAAAGGACCATGGAAAACGAAACGATGTCAAAACGATCTCGTCGGTGTCAAAAAAGTGTGGCGAGGGTCATTCACGTTCGTTTAGCTGCTTCTTCTTGGCAGTCCTCCGCGTCGACATATTCATCCACTTCGGACGTCCGAGAATCCTTGCGTTCTACAGAACTTTTGTTTTTGGCCTCGCTGGAAGGTTGGGTGGAAGGTTGGGGAGCTTCTGAGGGCCCGGAGCCCGTGCCACTACCTGTGTCCTTTACATCAACAGCTTCAGACGCGGAGGGAGCGGTTTGATCCTCTTGCTTTGGTACGTGGGGTGGAATCTGAAATTGGCTGTTCTCTTTTTGGCCATCCAGGATAGGCGCGATGGATAGGATTTGTTTGGCGGCGAGTTCAGGGTTTTGAGAGTCACTGTAGGTTGCGGTCAACTTTTTATTCAAAGATCAAGGCGTTCCGTCACACTCACATATGCGCGCTGATGATCCAGTCCAAGTCCTCCTCACCCTCATCGGGACCTCCGGGGCCCCCGTGAACAGGGCGGAAGAGCCTCGGACGCCATTCCACGCCTTCATCAGCCCTCTTCGCGGCCTCTTCACGTTGACGATCTTCAATCTTTGACTTCTCGTCCGTTGCTGCCTCGTGGTTGCGGGCAATGATCGCCTTGACTGTGCTCTCCCACAACCGCTGCGATTCACGCTCGCCCTGCTGTTCGATCGGCCGGGTACTGGGCGGTGTATGTTTCGCGCGTGTTGCGTCGAACAGGACATCCTTCTTGTGAGTCTATAAATAGTCAGTATGTCGTTGTCTGGACACACTCGGGACAGCATACGTGAACGTCCTTGATGAACATCTCTCCGTTCCAGAGTCCAGACAGCTCATAGTAGACCTCGCCCGTTTTCTCATTCTTGATCGTGCCTCCGATTGCATTGTATGTACCGGAGAAGTACCCCTTCGTCTTGAAGTCGATATCGGCGACTAGATTGTTTTCGGGACAACGGACGTAGCTGTGATCACCGAGCTCATACTTCATCTTTCCAAAAAGGATGCCACGGGCGTACATATTCGGTTGCGTCAGGATGCTAACACAGTTCAATTAGTATCAGATGGAACGACGTCTATCGTCGCAGGTCCTGAGGTAGATATGTGGCCACATACTATCGTTCGCCCTTCTCTCGGTTTTGGCCGCGGTTCAGGAAGCGTAAAATGGCGACACCCTCCATCATACTTGCCGCCGAGTTTCCTAAAAACTTGCTGCGAGGCTTCAACGTCCCGTCAATTCGGATGTGGTGTTCTGGCGCCATGAAGAAGTAGCTGGACTTAGGAGGGTGGTGAGAGGTCTGTTCGGCGATGTAATATCCTCGTGTGCCATCGGGGTAATCCCAGTAACAGGTGAAGGTCTCTCCGAGAATCGGATTCAACGGCTTCTTCACGCCTCTGCAGTATACACGTTACAAGGATGTCTCATCTTCGGGAAACGGAATGGGAGCCAGCTGAGTGCACGTACGGAGGTTTAATGTGCCATCCGCTCAGGTAGAACTTGACGACGGAAACGAAGCGCTCGAGGGGGTCATCGATCGTGGACATGGGAAGAAGGGTCTCCGGATGAGCCATGAAGCTTCGATAGGAATCACGATTAGCCAGAGCATCAAGGCGAGGTTCGAGTACACATACTTGGTGATCCTTTCCAGCATGGAACGAGGCTCCAGAATAAAGGTAGGCAGTACGACCCGACTCAGATCTGCGCCCGGTCGGAGCTGGGAAATGATATGAGACAGCACTGAGCAAAGGAGTAAGCGCCTATATTACAGCTGAGAATAGAACCTCCGGGGCGAGCTCCTTGTTAAACTGAATATGATAAGTACATACCATTGCCCTGTTCAGGCTCAACGACCTCATCTTCCCCGCTTGCGACGTCCTGCTTGGGTTCATCCATGGAGGAACGAGTACCTGAAGAATGATGGAAAACGGAGCCCCAGTCAGCGGACATGATAGATCGGAAATACAGATTGTGATGTAGATGGCTAAGAGTATATAGAAGAAGAATAGGTGGTAATGATGACCAAAGTAGGTATGGATGGAAAAATTAGGCGGTGATTAGTTGAGGAGGGGGAGAATGAGCAAGACGGGTATGACGTGTTGGAGAGACGACAGCAACAACAATAATAATAATAATAAAGTATGTGCTTCGGAACTCTACTCACTGGAAGTGGCCACAGACGAACGCCGGCGGATATGCGGAACAGTTATAGGCATGTCGTTGCTGTGATATAAGTAGCTGTAGTGGTATAGCAAGTTGAGTAGATAGAATGATTGTCGCGTAGGCGGAGGAAGGAGGAGAGAGGAGAAAGGAACAGAGAAAAAGAGGTCTTGGAGGAATAGCTGAAGTCGCTTTGGGGAGTCTTTTTCTCTTTTCTTTTTGTTGATGTCTCTTTTCGTTGCTCCTGTCAGATAGTAGGTAGATAGATGTTTATGAAACCGGTTCCTTTGTGGGAGGAAGCCTGGGCCGGATCTACATCAGGATGAAGCTGTAAGAAATGATGAGGAGGAGAAACAGACGGGAATTGTGCATCCTTTCTTCGCTTGACTTAGTACTAATGTGGCATCTATTTTTCATTAACCACTTTATGTCAATACAGCTGATAGTAATAGTACTACTATTCTTCTTCTCTTCTCCTCTAGCAGAAGCCAATCGAGAGCGCAGTCTAGTATACTGTGGTGGAGCAGCCAGCAGGGAGTGACGTTGTCAATAAAGAATCCCAGAGAAGGCTGAAGAGGTTGATCTCTTTGAATTCCCCACAGCCCTACAACAATCCAAGACATGTATTTACACACTCATTCATGATGATAAGATGCTCTCATTTGAATCCCCCTATTTTCATTTACTGTTGACTCTTGATATCAGGACATTCAACACATGCTCGTAATCGTATTTCTAGTTCTCACCGACTGAGGCGAGGGGCAGAAGCTTGGCAGGTGGGGTTTGTTTAGGCAGTGCCGCAGTGGTACTCCGTACTCGTATAGATACCTACTATGATCTCTCTTTGATCAATTGGATATGATTAACGTGATCCGTGTCTATATCCGTCTATCTAGTCTCTGTAGTCTATGTCTGGCTGTCTACCTAGTACCTGGGTAAATAGTCTCAGACACCCTCGTTTCAGAATGCCCTTCTTACACCTATATGAAGCAGCCAAGTCAAGCGATGCCATGGGTGATTAGTTAGGCAACCAAAACAAGCGCCCCTGTGTCTATGAGCTCACCTCAGACCCTTGCCGTCATTGGCACATCCCCCTGAGTAACCTCCTTAACGAATTCCATATCTGGTCGATAGAGCATGACATGAAAGTGTTCAACTGCATGGACCGACTTGAGCGACTTCCAGTTCTTGAACCAGATCACCTGTACTTGTTTAGTAGACTGAATCTCTCATCACCAGTCAGAACACCAAACCTGTTCAGCCGGCACCCGCGACCGAAACTTCCTCGTCACATAATCATCGATCTCCTTCCTCGCTTGAGGCGTCAAATCATCCGTGGCAGGATCATCTTCCAGCTCGAACTTGGTCCACACAACAAGATGCACAATGCCCTCCTCGACCCCATACGGCCAGTCATTGTACAAAATCCGGATGTCCTCTGCACGAAGTCATGTCAGAACGGCCGCTTCACTCGAAAATAAGGGGAAACGAACCATCGAACTCGAACGGCCGTCCCTTGGGCCTCAGATCTTCTGCGTGTCCACCCCCCCAGCGAAGCCTCTCCTTGACTACAAATCGCATGATCGATCCATACTTGGCCACAATGTGCGCTTTATATTCCAGGTACCTTCTCAGGTCGCTCGGAACGCGCTGGAACAGATCTATCCTGTTACTTCCTGGTAATAACGTGTCAGCAACGAGTTGCACACAATACTCCAGCCCAGACCCACATACTAACAAGCTCCTTGACCGTCTCCCAATCCTGCCTTTTGTACTCCGCATCTGGGGTCGACAGAGTCGCAATGGACTTGGCCGGCAAGTCGCGCAGAAACGCAGGACATTCTGCCGGCCACTGTGACGGGGGGACATTGACGAGCCAGTACGGTAATTTCTCCGTCAAGTTCTTGTTTTGAGCTAGGCGCGCAGTTGAGGCGCTGATGGTGGGTGATTCAAGTTTCTCATCGATAGCTGTAAACGTCGCTGCTGGTGTTGAGAGTCTTGTGTTTGTAGACATTGTGTCTGTGGCTGGTGTATAAGCGAATCCCCTTGCGGAGTTCAAGTATGCTTTGGTGAGACGAGATTTGAGCTCAAACAACACTTAAGCTAGAGAAAGACGATTTGAAGAGCTATCAGAAATGGCATACTGTGTTGAGAAAGGAAAAGTCCTCCCAGACGGTGGGATGAGATTATGAACTCGTTGAGTTGAATTGGCCCTGATCAGCGCAAGGGACCGTCGACTGGCAAGGGGATCGACCCGAACGATTGTCCGAATGACCCGCAAGAGCACTCCCGAATGTTCTTCTATTGCTTGGGTAGCTTTTGCCTCTCATTTATGTACAAATACAATAAGGGTGCACAATTTGAGCCCGCTTTCATTTTTTTTCTCTACCTCCAAATCTGTGAGGGCAGTCCAAGTCGAGAACAAGAATCAATGCAAAGGAGCCTAGGGAGAAGATCAGGAGAAGCACAGTTCTCCACAGGTGTTATTTTCAATCATTTACTTCACCCTAAGCATGATGAAACAGTATTTTGATATCATATATCTACTTCAAGTATCTTGATTTTCCAGCAAAGACGTGGATACCGATCAGTACAAACTATCTACCTTACGGTCAATATCACATGGTTCAAAGCCACAGTCTCACAAACTGCCGGTCACAGCATACTTCACACCATCAGCATGCGCTAGAACCCTCAAAATACGCTTCAGAAACCACCAGGGCATCATATAAGAAGTCTATTACCCATGTCCTAATGCTCTGCTCTATGCTCTGCCAGACAATTTGTCTGACGCCCCAGCAGGTTATACCTCAGTATCGATGTCACAGTCTGTCATCACGTCGATTTCGCTGAAATACTGAGTACCACCTGCAGGAGACGCAGTCCCCTCTCGAAACGGTACTAAGACGCAGTGAGAGCCGCAATCTCAGGCCCGTCCGATCGAATAATTGATACTCCCGCTGCTTCACACTCTCGCTTAGCCTCCTCCCACCCTGCATCAGGATCGACGCTTCTGGTCCCATCCTCGACAAGATAGCTTTTGAACCCTGCCCTCGCGGCATCAATAGCCGTGTACTTGACACAATAGTCACCGGCGACCCCCACTGAGAACACATGCGTGATGCCCCTCTCTGCCAGCACTGTTTTGAGATCTACATCCACGGACTGAGCATGAAGGTCCTTGTCAAGGTTTCCAAATGCATCAGAGAAGGCAGAGTACATCTCCACACGCGGATCCATGCCCTTCTTCACGTGCAGGTCAATCCTACTGTTGTCAATCTCAGGGATGATAGAGGCACCCTTGGTTCCTTGAACACAATGAACAGGCCAGAGCCTTTGCGCCTTGGTTTCATTTTCCTTCCCAGGCGCCGGATTGGTCATCTGGAAGC
The DNA here is from genome assembly GCA_014281905.1 of Aspergillus hiratsukae. Taxonomy (NCBI): domain Eukaryota; kingdom Fungi; phylum Ascomycota; class Eurotiomycetes; order Eurotiales; family Aspergillaceae; genus Aspergillus; species Aspergillus hiratsukae. The sequence continues at coordinate 176,942 of JACBAD010002116.1, forward strand.
AGGACTCGAAGGGGCGATTGTTAGGCTCGGGATGATTGCTCGCAAAGGATATATGATTCGGGGGGTGATAATCTTGCGAGGCTACGCGTATCACGAAGCCTGGGTTGGCGAGCAAGGAGTTGATGAGTGGTGCAATTGATCGAGCCTCTTGTACCGCGAGTGATCCATCCTGTTGTTATGAGCTTCTTTCCACAGACATGAGAGCAAGCTGTGCTGACCGGTGGGCAGAAATCTTCCTGCATATCTACCACAAGTAATGCTGCCCTCATCATGAGTTGTGTGACGGCTTTCCTGTGTTAAGGATCTATCAGAATTAGTTGTATTGCCCTTCCAGAAGCGATGATCGACCCCTGATATGTGCACGAAGTATGTGCGTCTCCCCTTTATTCTGGTTGTTTCTGAGTTATGGCTAGCTTGCTGTGTCACACTCCCCAATCAGCTGACTATCATGCGGAGTCTGAGACAATGAAAGCATCGAGCAGCCTGGGAAGAGACATTGTTGCAGGATGGCACTGGAAGACCGTAACTCACCGTAGACCGACGGAACATACCCCCGCTACATGTAGTCACGTGATTCCGCTCTGTTTGGCTAGAGGAACTGAGAAAGACTAGCGTAAGCTTGCAAAGGCTCACAATATTTACCTCAAGCTCAAATCCATGATGGTGTTAGTGCCATTTTCGCAGGTATCTCTCCAGACCTGACAGGCACTTCTTCAGCTGCTCATGTCAACACGGTCAGTTCTGGAAAGGGTTAGCGCAGGATGAGCTGTTGCTGACTCAGCACAACCCCCAAAAGCTTCGCGTGAAGCAAAAACGCACGCAAGTTCTTCACCTTCTGTCATCAGGGCTGCGGCCCTTCGTCATCTGTCAAGATCATACAATTGACAACAATACATCAGGTTCATTTCAAGACGCAGATAATGAGAGGCATTCTAAAGGTATGTACCACAAAGCATCAGTCTCTATCAACCCATAGTGTGCCATCACATGATGATCTCTTTAATTGGAGCTGTCCTAGCTACACAATGCGGACAACCTTTTTATACGCATAACTCTCTTTCTGACTTACATTGTCTCCTTGGTCATTACTTTTACAAGCATCAGTATTCGATCTTGCTAATTGAAAGCAGCTTTTACAAGGAACAAGTGAACACACCTTCCGGCCTCCTTGATTTTGACCTCGCATACGACTCCCAAGCCGTCTCTTTCGTTTTTCCTAAGAATAACAGATCACAATTGGTGATATTTGATTGCATCGCGAGTTAGATCAACATGGCTCATGACCCCCGACTATCGGGTGCGGGCACTGCCACTCCCAATCCACCTCCTCCGCCCCCTCCTCCACCACCGGAGCCCTCCATGACAAGAACAGGCGAGGCCCAGGCCGCAGAAGCATCTGCACCCGCACAGTCGTCAGACTCATTCAAACTGAAGTTCTGCACAGTATGTGCATCGAACCAAAACCGTTCGATGGAAGCCCATCTCCGGCTCTCGACGGCGCCCTCTCCCTTCCCCGTTATTTCATTCGGAACAGGTTCCCTGGTCCGTCTTCCCGGACCATCCATCACCCAACCTAATGTCTACAACTTCAACACCACCTCGTACGCGCAAATGTATGACGAGCTTCTCTCCAAGGACGAAAGACTCTACCGTAATAACGGCCTTCTGAACATGCTCGATCGCAACCGGAATCTGAAATGGGGCCCGGAGCGCTTCCAGGACTGGGTTCCGGGGATGCCGCGCGTGGATCACGTGTCGAAAGGCGACAAGGGTGCCCTGGGCACAGAAGGAGGCACGGTCGACGTCATCATCACCTGCGAGGAGCGGTGCTGGGATGCCGTCGTAGACGATCTCATGAACAAGGGCGCGTCCCTCAACCGACCAGTCCACGTGTTCAATGTCGATATCAGAGATAACCATGAGGAGGCCCTGGTGGGAGGAAAGGCCATCCTTGAATTGGCTACGCGACTGAACGACGCGGCGAACCAGGAACGTAAGATTTGTGGTACCGAGGGCTGGGAGAACGGCACCGGAGAAGCCCGTAGGAGCTTCGACGAACGCGTACCTGAGATTCTGGCTTCGTGGCAGGAGAAGTGGCCTAACTTGCCCGCTTTGTGGACTCTGGCCTGGCTATAGTAACAAGAAGCTTAGTGCTTCACTTGCATAACGAAAATCCATGGATAGATATGACTTTATTTACGTATTGTACTGTCAGTGTCTCAGCCACTGATGTACACCAAATAACCGCTGTTTGTAAATCCCAACTCCATCTAAGCAAAAGGGTATCTCTGGAACAAAGCCTAACCAAATCGAACGCCCGTTTCCAAATCCATAATATCAGCTCTTGCCTAAAAGTATCTCTCGTCGCTCGGTATACCACCGCTCCAAACACGCCCGTCTCTGGGCCTGCGTCATACCCTCCACCACAAGCGCAAACTCAGTGGCACTAGCGAACCCGAACCGCTTCGCCATACTACAAAACTGACGCTTCATAACCTCCCGAGGTGGATGGAATCTATACCGGATGGGCCGGCCGTCCTTGTCGAGGATGGAATCCCGGCCGGTCCTGTCCTGCGAGGACCCGAAGACCTGTACGTCGCCTAGTTTTTCATCGGCGAGCTCGGCACGCCGGCTGAGTCGCTCTTCCACCTTGGACGACCCGATGACCTCGTTGTTCAAGTGGGTGTATTCAACGCCAGCGCCGGCGAGGATGGCCTGGATGGGATCGTGTTTCTGCGCGGTCACGGTGGCCTGGGCCTTGGTCTCGGGCACGGCGTCGTCGGCCTCGCCGCGGATCATGGCGGCTAATTGGCTCATGACTTGGTCGTCTTGATTCTTGGTTTCGGAGCTGCTGTCGAGCGTGGTGGTCGCTGTGTCGATTTCGTCGACGGCGATGTCCATGACTTGGACGCCGGCCTTGCTCTCGGCGACGTTGGTCTTGTTGACAATGTCCCTGAGGACGATGTTGTTGGTTTTGAACTCGAACAGGTTGTCCAGCCCGAAAATCTCGCCCTTCTGGTCTTTCTTCTCCTGCACTCCTTTGAAGTATCTCCGTTCGGAGCTGGCGTTATAGCCGATGTTGGCCTGCTGTTGCTTGTATATCTGACGCGCGTAGACGATCTCCTCGATCGTGCCGGCGGAGATCAGGCGGAAGACCTCCACGTTGCGAGACTGACCGATTCGGTACGCTCGGTCCTGGGCTTGTAAATCGTGCGAGGGGTTCCAGTTCGGATCGACGACAACGACTTTATTCGCCGAGGTGATGTTCAGGCCGACGCCTCCAGACCGGGTCGAGATTAGAAAGACAAACTGTTTCGGGTCGGAATTGAACTCGTCGACAACTCTTGTCCGTTCCTCATAAGTCATGGAGCCGTCCAAGTAGCTCACATTGTAGCTAGTGTAATGAAAGAGCATCTGCAGCATCTTGAGAAGACGGACGCTGTGCGAAAACACGAGCACCTTGTCACCGTTCGCATGCCACCATTTCAGAAGCTTGCGGAGAACCTTCCATTTCCCGCAGAATTCGGGATTGGCGTAGTTGACAATGGAGTCTCGGGTCCGATAGAGCTGCTCCCACTGGTCGGGAACGGCAATCTCCAACATCTCTTTATCCTTCTCTTGCTTCTCCAAGGAGTCTGCCCCTTGCGGTATGAGTGTTGCAAGGTGGTTGCTGAGCTTCTGGAGTATGGCTATAGCGGGGAATACATAGTTCTGCCATCTGCCTCCGGAGGGCAGAAACTGCCGACAGCACCAGCCTGCTTTCTTTCCTGAGCCGCAGTCGCACTTGTCGGAGGACGACTTGATGTACTGGACAATGTCGCTGTCGAGAATGTTCTCGTAAGCACTCGCCTGCGTCTCGGTAAGCGGACAGAAAACGACCCGGTCGGTCTTCCTCGGAAGCTGATCGGCTATCAGCGTCTTCATACGTCGTAGGAAAAACTGAGGTAGGAGATTCTCGACGAGCTTCTTCGCCGTCCTGCGAGCTTTGCTGAGTTGGTACAGGGTGGCATCGTGTGACTGCCCAATTTTTAACGGCTCTGAGATGGTACGTTTCCAAGTCGTAACCGGGCCAAGTTTTCCCGGATTCGTCCAGTTCAGGAGCGTCCACAACTCTTCGTACTTGTTCTGAATAGCGGTTCCTGTCAGCCCAATCCTGCAAAGCGCATTGACCACGTTCATCGCTTTGGTTGTCTCCGAGCTGCGTTCCTTGATGATGTGGCACTCATCCGCCACCACGCAGTCCCATTCGACCATATTCACAGCGTCCTTATTATGCAGATATGTGCCGTAGGTCGTAATGAGAATTTCCAAGCGACCAGACCTCGCGGCTTGCAGTGCGAGCTCCTTGTTCTCCCCATGGTATGTATCGAAATGCCACCAGCCCCAGCGGTTGAATTCCGAAATCCAGTTCTGGATCAAGGTTCCTGGACAGACAATCAAGGTGCGCGGATACCATCCATCCCGGCCACTTCGCCTCATCTTTCTCATCCTTTTGGCGTCTCTTTCATCACCCGTCTTCCCGTATGCAGCAGTGAGGAAAGTAATCACTTGCACTGTCTTTCCCAGACCCATGTCGTCACCCAAAATGCCCCCTTTCTGATAAACAAAAAGCTCATGGAGGAAGGCGGCACCTTCGACCTGATAGGGCCGCAACCATTGGGCAATGGGGGCCGGGATTAAACCGAGCGAGTATGGCAGGGTTATATCCTCGTACTTCGCGCAAGGTTCTATATTCCTAAATGCAGGTTTCTCCTTGAGAAACTCTAATCGCTCATCATCCGAGAATTCCACGTCGTCGAAATCTGGTGGCAGCTTCAACCCGGACTCTTTCAGGTGGTCCATCCGCCGGTCGAACTGTGTTCGACGCTTCTGCAGATAGTCCGGAAGCGTATACTCCATGAGCTCATCGTCCGAGGGAAGTTCTTCTCCATATGTTCTCAGAATGGGTCTCGTACGAGTGGATTTCTCGTCCTCTTTCTTTGGCCGTTTGCCGACGAACGAGTCAGGATTCGCCACTTTGGTTTTCTTAGACTTGCGAAGATGGGCACTGGTGCGCTTTCGCTTGACAGCTTTCCTCTCTTTGAACTGCTTATAAGCTGCTTCGCCATCATTGAAGGAATCGTCGCCACTGTCGGTATCGGCTATGTCAACGATGGGGGTGTCGCGGTTGGAAGGGGACGACAACTGCTTGATCTTGGAACGCTCCTGATCGGAGGAAGACTGAGGTGTTTCTGGGTCTGGTTTGAGTACACGGTCTCTATCTAAACACGTATTTCTCATATTAGCTTGTAGCTAAAGCATACATGAGGGGAGACGTACCACGAGGAGGAGGTATCGATGGTTCGGAGGAACGAGTGGCATCGAGATCGTCATCGTCCGAATTGTCAACAGTCGATAAGTCAGTGTCTTGTAATTCCCAATCTCTGCCCATTCTGAAGAACAAAGAGGGGCAGGAAATTTGTCTTCAGACGCGCAGATAAAGTGTTGGTGAGAATGCGGAGAGCGGAGGACGGATACTTATCAGGCGGATCTCCCGACTAGGAAAAGAGCTGTTGGCCGCAAACTGATTTTGTCCGCTCTCACTGCGACCTCAGTCGTCTTTCACGTTCGTTTTGCCCGCGCAATTCCTCGTACGTCATTTGAAATTGGATAATCACGAGTCAAATTTCATAAGCTACACAGGCGCATTTCTTCGTCTTTTGTTGACACCTGTCTGACGACCCTGACGTCTTGGGAAAAATTCCTCGTGACCAGCAATAAAGTGAACGGTTGCGGAACCGGTTGATGAGGGATAGAAATTGGTGGGCAATAACGATAACTTGAACAACTCAAAATGCCTCTCGATACCTCTACAACGTATCCTCTTACGAAGCTGCGCCTTGATGGACGCCGGTGGAACGAGCTCCGCCTTCTTCAAGCCCAGATTTCCACCAACCCCGCCAGTTCTGGGTCATCCTTTTTGTCCATGGGAAATACATCGATAATGTGCTCTGTTCATGGTCCGGCGGAGGGAAAGAGGGGTGATGCGACAGGAGGTGCTGCAGGATCTGCCGGAGCTGTTGTCGAGGTGGACGTCAACGTCGCGGGGTTTGCAGGTGTCGATCGCAGGAGGCGGGCTGGAGGCAGCGACAGGTATGAGACCTAATTGCTACGCTTCATCTGTTGCTACGTTCTAACATGTGGTGAAATAGGCAGTCTTCACGAATCGCGACGATACTGCGCTCAGCATTTCAATCGCACCTCCACACCCACCTCTATCCACACAGTACGATTAGCATTCACGTCTCAGTCCTGTCGGCCGACGGGTCTCTCCTCGCCGCAGCGGTTAATGCATGCACCCTGGCTCTTGTGGACGCCGGTATCCCCATGCCGGGCCTGCTGTCTGCCTGTACGTCTGGCATGAGCGGCAGCGCCTCTACGCCACGTGATCCTCGGAATGACTTTCTGGATCCCATTCTAGATCTGTCACTGCCAGAAGAACAAGAGCTTCCATTCCTGACGGTTGGGACAACAACAGCTGTCCCCGTTGGAGAGGACGCGATGGACGAGGATGAGGAAGATATGAAGGTCTCTATGATGGTGATGGACTCGAAAGTCCATTGCACTTATCTCGAGACAATGCTCGCCGTCGGAATTGACGGATGCAAGCAAATTCGGGAGATCTTGGAAGGAGTCATCAAAGGGACAAACCGGGGAGTATGATAGCTACTTGACATCATTCTCAATACTTTTATACCCTGCATGTATACTCTCTGGGAGTTAGGCGTCCCGGTCATGATGATAGATGGTGATTGTACGGATGCCTTTGAGTGATTCATTTTATTTTACCACTATTATTCCATTTCTTTCCTTTTTCACATTGACAAAAGCCTAGAAGACTAAACTTGTTCTTTCATAGGCAGCGACACCGGCTTGAAGGGCCAAGGATTTAGTGCCCACTGCCCAGTTCCTTAGCGTATAGATTCTAATGTTTAGCGGCCGAAATGTGCTCAATTCCACTCGCAGCCAAACCCTAATTGGTCTGGTTTGCAGCCAAGGACTTCCTGGCAGACAGCGACTGAGGCCTTTCGAGCACAAATTATGAAACCGAGAGCAGAAATACTCGGATTGAGATCCACCCAAAGACCGTCGGAATCATGCGATCGAGTCATGGCTGAGCAGAAAGACAGCCTGTCTCGCTGTACGACCTCGCTTTCTCCCAGGGTATCACTGCTTGCTATCTCTATGTAGATAACCGCTGTGTTTCCCTCTTTTTACAGTTCTTTCCTCTATTGCTCTGCTCTACTCTTCTCCCCTCCTATCCTCCCTCTCTCTGTCTGCCAGGTCGAGGATCCCTGACTCGCTACCTCGAGTGCATCCTCGAGTGCATCCTCGGAAAACCTCCTAACTTTCACATCTACAATCATCACCCGCCAGTACAATGGATCATATGAACCATGACATGGCCTCCATGGCGTCCATGACTTCGACCATGACCATGGCCATGTCCGCAACCTCGACTGCCAGCGCCGCCATGAGCACCGGCAGCTCTCATAGCATGGACATGGGTGGCATGGGTGGCATGCATTCCATGGACGGCATGGGGTCGTCTTCCTGCAAGATCTCGGTATGCCGACGACAATATCAAAAAATAACCATCGGCTGACCGTCCCGACCGTCTAGATGTTGTGGAACTGGTACACCATTGATTCCTGTAAGCTGTTTTGATTTTTCGCATTGGGCCGTTGTCCGTCCACAATTCCAACGCGAACATCCCCAGGCTTCCTCTCCAGTCAATGGCACATCACCTCCCGCGGCATGTTCGCCGGCTCCTGCATCGGCGTCATCTGCCTCGTCATCTGCCTCGAGTTCCTCCGCCGCGTCGGCCGCGAGTACGACGCCTTCATCGTCCGCCGCGCCCGCCTGAGAAACCAGTATACCTCCGCAACCTCCTCGGCCCAACGCCTGGCCCCCGCATCCGACACCGACGCCGACATCAACGCCCAAAACTCTCCCGACTCCACCGGCGCAGCCCCCAAAGGCGCCGCCCAGACGACCTGCAGCGCATTCGAAGACAAGACGCCCGTCCGCCCTACGCTGATCGAGCAGCTGGTGCGCGCCTTGCTGCACATGCTCCAGTTCGCGGTGGCGTACTTTGTCATGCTGCTGGCCATGTACTTCAACGGGTACATCATCATCTGTATCTTCATTGGGGCGTTCCTAGGTTCTTTCATCTTCTCCTGGGAGCCTTTGAATCTGCTGAAGGAGTATGTCGTTCACCTCACCCTCCCCTCGCCTTTCCTTTACGTCCTCGGATGATATGCAAAGTGCAGTCTGACCTTGGTCTTTGTTTAGGAATGACGCTACAGCGGTCACCAAGTGCTGCGGATAGATGTGCTCGGTGGTTGTACACCAGGGCGGATGCAATTGGTTGACTTGCGTTTCTTACTTTTTAACCCGCCTCGCTCTTATAAATATATCTTCAAATGGCGTCTCGATTCAAGCGTTTCGCATCTCCACTTTCGGATCTGCAATGGAAGGTATAAACTATCGACTAGGATACCTCAAGGTGTCTGTAATATGAGATCAATGACAACAATCACGAATACCACAATAGTTTACCATCTAGTTTCATGATTAGTTCAAGTAGTCTTTTTATTGACTGAAGATCAAGATACGGCTGACTAGCCCGAACAAACAACCTATATCTACTTGCGATGCTAGGCACCCTTCAGCCTTATATTCACAAGCCTCGCTTACTAAAGCTGTCGACCCAGACATGACTTCTATATCGTATGGCACAGCGGAGGCTCCATTACAAAAGCAGATCGTAAAGATATACAGGTGATCCAAACGGAACTGATTACAAGTAATTGGACGGCACAAATTGAAAGCGGACAGAGAAATGCTTGGCTAATAAGTTGGGAACAGTTCTAGATTACACCACGCAAGAAAGGAGACGTCGGGAGTCCCAAGGCCTGACCGGAGAACAGAGAGCCACAGACTTCATCTGTCATGTCGTCAGAACCAAGAGGCTCCCCTTTGATCGAAACCGTTATCTTCTCCTTTCCATTGCTTACAGCTCACCACAGTCGACGATCTTGGGACGAGTGTTGGAACGGACTGAACCGCTGCTGCTTCCGAGAGCCTCGATCTCCTTGACGACATCGAAGGACTTCGGGTCCGCAACTTCACCAAAGACAACGTGCTTGCCATCGAGCCACGAAGTCACAACGGTGGTGATGAAGAACTGGGAGCCGTTGCTACAAGACGATCAGTACAACTTCGGATACCTCTAAAGACACTGACGATCCATGAATAAAGAATAATCAAGATATGACTTACGTGTTAGGACCAGCGTTGGCCATGGAGAGCATACCAGGCTTGTCGTGCTTGCGCTTGAAGTTCTCATCGGCGAACTTCTCACCGTAGATAGAGCGACCACCAGTGCCCTGAGTGCGAAGGTCATACATGTTAGTCCTCATGTCCAGTTCAGGTTAAGGGAAAAGGGCCTGGCCCCCAAAAGGTAATGTGGAGTAACTGGTCCGGCGAGGGGCGGTGACGTGCAAGACGAGAACTCACGTTGCCACGGGTGAAGTCACCCCCCTGGAGCATGAAGTTGGGGATTATGCGGTGGAAGGTAGACTCCTTGTATCCTTCACCAGCAGGCTTCTTGCAGAGTTCACGGAAGTTCGTGGCGGTCTTGGGGACATCCTGATCGAAGAGGTTGAAGACAATACGGCCAACCTTGGCTGTCAAGTCACGAAGCAAGATACCGTCAGTAAAATATCCGGAAGCATTAATCGAATGAATTGAAGTTAAATTCAATACAGCCACTGTTGAGAACAGTTCCGCGCGAATGCTGAAAGGTGGGATGGAGGGGTAATGCAATTGTACCCCGGGCCCGCAAACCACGTAGGTACAATAAAGACAGAGAGGGCATGGGTAACTTACGGCCAGCGCCCATAGGCGTATACTCAACGTCGAAGAAGACCTGAGACATGGCGGAGGGAGTTTGATGGAATCTGCGAAGAGAGAGGAAGGAGGACTGATTGCAATTGAGAACAGAGGAGAGGGGACGAGAAGAGAAGGACGAGCAAGGTGGGGTTATTGTTGACCTCAGGCTACGGGAGAACATTGTTGCTTGTCGGTGCTGCACTAAAAGGAGGGGCAGATGCGGGTCAATCGGCGGCCGACGGGGAAGTCACGGGACTTGGAGTTACCTAGCTCGGTAACAATGAAAACATTGCGTCAGCCGAAAAGAGCCATGTGTGCAAGTTTAGGTAAACTCCTTTGGAATGTTGCTGGCCTCAGGCTCCCACGTGGTTAGCTGGCCGGCAGTTGGCTGCATAGCAAGCTCAGGCACAGAGCTAGGGATGAGCCATCCTTTGCAGGACATCAAGAGTACAGCAAACCCATCAAGTAGAAGCAATTGGGAACACATGAGAATGTCTAGTCTCCAGAGGAGCTGAGAGGTGCTACTCACCTAAATTGATATTGAAACAGATGAATGCTGCAGACGGTGACGTGCTGTATGGGAAGCAGTCGAGCCGGACGTGAAGATAGAGCAGGGGAGAAAAACTAGAGCAGAATCCCAGAAGAGTATGGTGCCAAAAAATATGATTATATAATGATACCTTACACTGATTGTAACAATGCTTCGAGAACTTGTTGGAACCTGAGGTTACCTAGGTTAGCGACAAGGGAGAAAGAAAAGGAGGTTCTAAGGCGGATTCGATCTCCACCACAGCAAGTCACGTGATTGTAGCGGATATACCATCCGCTTCGTGGGATTTACTAAAGAAAAGGTACGGGCAAAAGTATGCTTGTGTTGTCTTCAATTGACATCTCCGTAAGTAGGCTGTTATATAGTACCAATAAAGTCAAAGATAAATTAGACGTATCATGGATCAGACGCAGGCTGTTCTTCCAATGCCATAAAAAGTCAGAATGCGAATTGGTAGTAACCAAGAGATAATAAGCAAAATCAAAAGCAGAGTTGCCCAGGCAAACTGCAAGCAAGAAGAAAAGATAACACCGCTTGCGACCAGTAGATCATAAAGGACAAAACGCTAATCGTCGCGACGAACGAAGAGGGAACAGAAGCGGTGTATGTACAAGAATGGTAGCTAAAAACCAAATCGCATAAGAATACACCAAGTCGAAAGTAAGATTAGATCCTAACAAGAAAGACGAAAGGAAGAAAATCATGAAGCTCCACTAAAGAACACTTCGTTTCACATGGCCGCTCATTGTCGTGCATAATAGCTGTAAAAACAATTGAAAATTTGGCAGACCGTGTGTGCTCACTGCGCACCCAAATCAGAGCTTCGGGTGCAAGGGACACCGGTTCCGCATGTTCAGAACAATGAAAGACAGAGAATCATAGGACATGGTCAAGGAAGACGAAGAAGGATTAGGCTTGTCGATAAAAGGTCGAGGCCCTGAGCAAAAATTCGGTACCGAGCACTACCGGAAGTCGTCTTCTGAATCATTCTCGTCGGTAAGGTCAAGTCGATGAACAAGTTCCTTAGTCTCTCTGGCGATTTCAAAAGCAATTGGTGGAAGCTTCTTGGTAACCTCCCGAAGTTCCGCAATATTCACGGCATCGTCGCCCTCGGCTGTTGTTTCTAAGAGATGAGCCCGATGCAGGTCTAGCGTCTGAAGTATGGGTCCAGAGCGTTCCCGAACGACGGGGCTCGAGTTTGATTTACTGATGAAATGTTCTGTGGATGAGGAGACATTGGAAACAATAGAAGCAATTGCCGAAACATGGGTGCGGATGGTCGTCAAACCGTCTTCTGCGCGAATGCTGGCGACGAGAGACTGAATCGATTGGACCAGCCCATCTGTTTGATCCTCGATGTACAGCTGCACAGTTGATTAGCTCTCAACCCGGGGAAGATAGGATACAGTAGAGTCAACTCACCTTCAATTCCTGGAGCTCGTGATCTTCAGGTTTCAGCTGTGGGCCTGTCAAGAAACCGTTCTGAAATCCCGCATCAAAGTGAGGATTTGTTCCGTTTCGAGTATGATTAGAAGGCGTGCTCATAGCACTGTAGATCGAGTCATTATTGCTCATTCTGCTTTGGCTCGGAGCAACGCTAAAATAGTCGGGAGACTTCATCTGCGAGAATTGATCTCGTTCTTCTTCGTTGTCGTTGAGCTCGTCTCCTGGAGTGGGGCGGATTTTCACGAGACGAACGAGTTCAATAACGGCAGTCGACAAGTGCGATGCTGCAGCATCCAAGAGCGAGACGGGTGAAAGACCATTCGAACGGACAAAGTTCTTCGCCGCGGTGATCATGTTGTTGGCTGTCGCAGACACTTTCCGCGTAGCTTTTGTACGCGTAGCTGCTAATCCGTCCCCAGGGTTTTGCATTGATTCAATGTCATGAAGGACATGACGGACTGCGAGAATAACACCCTTAATCTGCTGCATCACGAGCTGGTATTCATCCGATCGTGCGACGCGAAGCAACTCGTCAATGGAAATCTGGAACTTGGTTACATGTATATCCTTGACCAATCCATCGTCGTGCATGAATCCGTTATCTTTGGTTACTGTGCTGAGGCCGGGACGAGTCTCTGAAATGCCGGATGATGCTCGAAGATGCCGTAGCTGAGTCTTGGCTTTGGCGTACCGGGTCTTCCATTGCTGCAATTCTTCTTCCAGGCGTTGAACCTCGCCTGACAATCGCTCTTCGTGTTCCCAGCGGGTCTGGCTCTGCTCCGACAGAGCCTTCATCTCCATCAGAAAGGCGGAGGCTTCTCGTCTGACTTCCTCCGTCACCTGCTGTTGCTCCTGTAACTCAGCCTGCAGGTCCCGATGCTTGATCTCCAGCTCAGAAAAACGAGCTTGTAACCCGGCGTCCCCGGCACCCTGCCGCGATACCTCGTCGAGTTGATTTCTCAGATCTCTCTCCGTGGCATCACGCTCGGTTCGCACCTTTTCGAGTTCGAGTTGAAGAGAGGAGTTCAATTCTTCCGCCTGGGATATTTTACTTTCGAGTTCCAGCTTGAGGGCCTCCCACTCTTGTTTTGCAGCGTTGTCCACCTTGTCCTGCTCCTCTCCGTACTTCGAGAGTGCTTCGTCTTTTTGTTTGAGCAGTTCCTCCAACCTGTTGACTTTCTCCTGCAACGCCGATGCGTGCGACTGCGTATCCGCCAAAAGCTTTCGTTCGCCCTCACCTAGAGTTGTCGTCGTCCCTCTCCTGCTTCGCAGGACCCCGTCCAGAGCGAAAGCATCGCTTCTTGCGTCATAATCATCTTCCGTACCGGCCGCGTCATCATCGTCCTCCACCATGATACTCTTGTTTGGAACAATTGTGTTGCTTTGGAAGGACTTGGCTTGCGGCCCGGCGTCACCGTTCACCGATGGCGGCCCACCCAAGGACCCCTGGCGGGGAGGGAACCCGCCCATTGGACTGGCTGGGGGACCACCGGACGGGTAACCCCTTCCTCGGCCCGGGGGACCTCGAGACTGTGAGCGCCGACTACCTGGGGGCGGAGGATAACCGTTAGGACCGTAACCATTTGGAGGGTAACCATTTGACGGCCGTCCACGCATGCTTGGGGCGGGACTAGCTCGGCGAGACTCCCGTGCCGGAAAATGAGGGAAGCGCCGTTCTAGTTCGCAGAAGACGTCCGTAGCCAAGTCTCTAAACCGCTGGTGTTGAAGGGACGCGAGCTTCTGGCGTGCTTGATTGCGCTTCTCATGGAAGTCTTCCCGAGGAGGTAGGAACGGGGGCACATCGGGCCGGGGAGGACCAGGCCGCCCGGGAGAAGGCATGGCCTGCTGCCGGCGGAGGAGTTCATCGTAAACGTCAGTACTAAGCTCGTGAAACTGAGTCGCCGAAAGCCTCAGCAGCTTGTCTCGCGCTTTGTTTGATTTGCTGTTCGCTCTTTCGTCCCGATAAGATGCATTAAGGAATCGTCTCAGTGCAAGGTAGTGTTGACTTAGAACTTCCTCCATCTGCTTGTGTCGCCTGCTGCGATCCTCCGCCAGAGTTCCACTGCTAGATCGGGCCGCCACTGAGCTCGGGGGCGACGGGTTGCCTGCGTCGCTCACGCCATTCGTAGACCCATTCGGCGTACCCCCATTGTTCGGACCCAGCCCGCTTGGTATGCCTGATGTCGGAGGAGTTGCGAGGTTATTGCGAGTCGAGAAAGTGGGGGAGAATGGTGGTTCGGTTTTCTGGTACTGATTGATCCCTGACCAGTCACTTCCGTCTACGGAGACAGGCGACATGGTGCCTGGGTTGGGATTCATAGGGGCCCGAGTAGGAGAAGGTCACGTCGCTCCGTAACCGCCGCTGCTAGCTCCAGGCACCCAATCGGTCGGATCTTCACAGACAAGACAAAGAGCAGACTGTGATCATGAATTCGGGCGTTCTACTGATGACTGCGACGAGGAAGGCCATCGACAAGGGGTTACACGATTAACTCGGCAGCAGTGGACACAAGATAATGCGAGATCTTGGTGATCGGTAGGGGATGCCTGTGGCTGATCGGAATGTATACGGCAGGAAGGAATGTGATGAAAAGGAGTGAACTAAGCGCCAATGGGCAAGGCAGAAACTCTTCCACAGAGAAAAAGGACCGTCTTTCCAACACCACGATGACGAAAAGAGAAAGAAGAGGGAGAAGAAAAAGATGATGAGAAAAGAAAATCGAAAAGAAAATTGACGATAAGATGAGAATTCGTGACAGGAGAGAAGTGGGAGCAACAGCCACAGAAGAAAATCAAGCGTCTCCCGACTCCCGAAGACTAAAGGTATTATTTGGGAGTGGAAGAAGTGGAGGGCCGATGGAGACTGGGGAGACTGAGAGAGACTTACAATTACGAACAGAAGAAGAAATCAATCCATACAGGTACTCCGTACCTTAGGTACCTTAGGTACCTTACGGGGTAAGAGCGAAAATAGCCCAAGTCCATGGAATTACGATTACGAGCCGTGGAAAAGGAGTAGGTACCTTAAGTAGAGTACCGAGACTGCAGAGTACGGAGTAGGTACCAAGCATCTTGTTCCAGGTCAACACTCAGTGGGACCTTCGGGTACGTACCATGCCTAACGAGAAGAACCAAGCACTGATTTTCGTTCCGGACCAACATAGACAAGGTAGAAACAGAATTCTCAGTCTTTCTTGTGTTATATTGATCTGAGCTGGTATAACATGCACCGAACCATATGTCAACATCCAGCAGCCCAGAATCGAAAAGGTACCTACCGAAATATTACACGGAATTACGTACTCCGTACAACAGAGTAGACCCCACCGCCCAGGAACCGATCAAAGGCTATCCGTCTAGTCCACATGTGAGGCGGTGCTAACTGCGAAATGCGAAATGATAACCCACAACCTGCTTCCTGACTTAAGAATAGGGGTTTCAATTCAGAAGAAGCAGCAAATGTGGACTTTGATCAGCATTTTATTAGGCTCAATATGATCCTTTGACACGGCATGCCGGTTATTGACACCCACAGAAGCAGAGTAAACTGGTAGATACCTAAGCGGCGGATTCTCAGCCACAATGAGGTGCTCAAACTTTCAACAATAATAAGGTAGGTAGGTGAAAGTTACATACGGATGATGGGGGATAGGTATCTACCTATGTATCCCATTGCTCAGCCGTTCGATGCCACGGAACTCGGTTCAATTTGTTCTACACATGCTCAAGGTCGAGTAGCAGTGGGTTCTTTGCTTGGCCGATATAACACTATTCTACCCGGGATGCAGCAAAAGCGGGTAGCCAGATGGACTTATGGGAAGTGAAATATGGACCTTGAGTTTGGGCAATCCTTGAGTCCAGACCGGTCGCTGAGCGGTCGCTTGGTCTGCAGGTTTCGTTACGCTGTCTTCCAATGGTACCAATGATACCTCAGTGCCTATGGAACCCGTATGGTAACTACCTACCATTCATTCTAGAAATACTTCATCCTAAGTAAAATCACACTCAATCATTCATTCATTCCAATTATTACAATGATCAGTCCTCAGTAGTTCTATACAGTTCTATCATGTCCAAGTTTCACTATCCAGAATACAGCATACTTCCATACACCATGTTTCCCCGTGGACAGGAATCATGGTAGCATCATTCAAAAAATATCATGGGATCATAGGCGATGTACGCCACGACCAAAAGTATCCCAATGGCCAAGAGCCTCCCTTGGCGCTTGCCAAACGCCTGCTGCCTGGATGAAAGGGCCATGTGCCTTCCGGATGGCCAGCGATGAATGCGAGCCACGGTGAGCTCGCCAATTAGCTGGAGTTGCCGAAGGCCCGGCTACATTTCTCTCCTGCGCCGAGGGCAAATGTGCACGAACTCTCGAATAGTCATTGTTAGTTACTCCGACTTCAGTTCGAGGAGGTCATCGTCAATCCCCGAGCAGCACCCACGGCTGCCGAGACGGGTGTGGATGACCGCGTCGGCGCAGCACTGCGGTTGTGCGCCATGTGCGCTTTGACAAGGTGGCCGGCAGCAAGTGCGGAGCACAAGCTTAGCTCTCCCGCAAGAACAGCGGCAGCGACAATTCGAGCAAGTTGCCGAGCATTGTCACCTGGGTTGGTGGGGTGGGAACCACGGACACCGAGCAGATCAAGCATGGCAGACTGTCCTTCAAGAATGGTGCCACCACCGATTGTGCCAACTTCGATAGAAGGCATAGACACGGCGATTTGGAGGTTGCCATTGAGGCTGGAGAATTGACCAGTTAGCACTCAAACAACGCAATAAATCGAAAGGTATGACAACTTACTTTCTCATGGTCGTGATACAACTGCTGCTCTCGACATTCTGCGCAGGATCCTGACCCGTTGCCAAGAAGATAGCAGTGACAATGTTCGATGCGTGAGCGTTGAACCCACCGATACTTCCAGCCATAGCACTTCCAATCAGGTTCTTACTGGTATTGAGCTCGACCAGGGCATCGACATCGCTCTTGAGCACGCTCCGGACGACATCACCAGGGATGATAGCCTCCGCTACCACAGACTTGCCACGACCGTCAATCCAGTTAATAGCAGCAGCCTTTTTGTCTGTACAGAAATTACCAGAAACGGAGATGGTAGCCATGTCGTCAAAGCCGCACTCAGTCGCCATAACGTGGAGTGCCTTTTCGACCCCTTTGGAGATCATATTCATTCCCATGGCATCACCAGTTGTAGTCTTGAACCGGATGTAAAGATAAGTGCCAGCGAGAGCCGTCTTAAGGTGCTGAAGGCGGGCGAACCGACTAGTAGAGTTGAAAGCCGCAGTCAAAATACTTCGGCCCTCCTCAGAATCAATCCAGACCTTAGCGGCCGCCGCGCGTGCAAGAGTAGGAAAACCGACACAAGGACCGCGAGTCATGCCATCACCGGTCAGAACAGTGACCGCGCCACCACCTGCGTTGATCGCCTTGGCGCCTCGACTTGTGCTGGCTACCAGCACGCCTTCCGTAGTAGCCATGGGAATAAAGTAGCTTTGGCCATCAATGGTCAAAGGACCAGCAACACCCAGAGGCAAAGGCAGATATCCAATAACATTCTCACAGCAGGCACCGTGTACAAGCGTATAGTTGAAATCCTTGTACGGAAGCTTCGATGATTCCAAAGAGCTTGTGATGGCGGAAGTGGCAGGAGTTCGAGCAACAACAGCACGACGAATTTTGACGGCTCTAGTGAACGCATCCACACGGCTCATGAGGTCCTCGTTCTCCATGGTCTTTTCCAGCGCATATCCAGGAATCTTGCCTCGCAGGGAGAGCTCAATCAACTCTTCATCACTCAGGTAAGCAGCTCGCTTCTCCTTCATAAACGCCTCGCATTCTTCTGGACTCCTCTTGGGTGTGTCGGGGTTCAGATCGACCTTAGGGTATTCCTTCTTTGGTTCCACCACAGCCACCTTGGGAGCGGCAGGGGCAGATTCAGGTTCCTTAATGCTCCAGCGAGCGGCATTGAACAAGTAGCCATTCAGGATGATGCTCAGTGTCAAAGCAGCGATGATCCACTTGCTGATGATGGGATCTTCGACACTTTTGAGAAGGCTCTCGATGACACGTCCGCCGACAGCGTCGAGGAACTGATCGGTGTACTCGATATCGAATGTGCGGCTTTCGCCGGAGGCGGCGTAGTGTACAGAAGGGTATTCGAGTTTGTACTTGATTGGAGGGATGACTGTCACAACCGTCTCCATCATCTGACTCTTTGCAGAGACGTAGATCGAGTCAAGCCCATTTTCGGCGACCTTGAAAGGGTCAATGGGCGTCGGCGCAAACACATTAGAGACACGGGACAACAGAGGCAGGCCAGCACCCTGGCTTGAATTCCGGAATGGGATAGTGGATAGATTCACCACATTGACCAAGACGAATCCCCCTACCATCAGAATCTTGAATCTGCGGACACTGCTGGATCTGAGCTTCCTCCCAAAAATACTAGGTTCGTTGCTGCTCTCAGATCCAGCCTGAGGCCAGTCATTACTCGAAGCGACGTTCTCGGCCACCCGATGGGTGATACCATCTTCTTCCAGAGCTTTGCGAAGGGTAATATGGCGCTTGATCCGGTTGATTTCGAGTTTGATGCATAGGATGGTGGTGTAGAAAGTGAAGAGCAAAACGCAGTCGAAGAACAAGATCCACGCCGCAAGGAAACAGAACTGTCGCAACCCTCCTTGGACTCCGGAAGCAGCACCAGCAATAAGAATGGCAATCTCGATGCAGTAATCGCGGATAATCTCAAAACCTTGTTCCTTGATCGCAGTCTGGATAGAGTCCTGAATGGACTTCGTGGTGCTTGATGGGGTTTGACCAGCTCTGGCTCCCTGGCGCCTGTTGTCCGCCGCCGCAGTGAGAACAGCCCTTGTGAGAATGATCGGCTTCTCGAAACCGATCGTGACAACAAGGAATGGAAGGCCCTCGGACAGCAAAAGAACATTGATCGGGACGCCAAGCTTCGTTGTGACCAGAAGACCAAACAAAAAGGCGAAGACGCCTGAGAAGAGGACAGTGGCCGCCAGCCAGAAGTTTGAGCCGAGACGCCGCATCGAGAAGAAGAGGGACACGAAGCTAAGGTGCATCGAGAGGTATCCCAAAGCCATGATGACAATATCAATAGTTTCGGCGTGCTTGGTACGTTAGCAAAAATGGCAGGAAAACCTAGGTAAGGCAGATCATTACCTTGATCAAATCCACAAACGAACCCCAAGCATCTGCGAACCAGAGCTTGATAGCACTACCCGAGCCATAAGCCGCGCCACGAGCAGCTCGCATGATCCATTTCTTTTGTTCTCCATCGTCCTCATCGGCGGAGGTATCCGGGATCTCCTGTACCGCTTTCAGGAATTGTGGGACCTGATCGAATGGCAGGGTGAAGGCGAGTGAAGAGTCGTGGGAGAAGGGAGAGAACAAATTAGGCGTGTATGGCACTGGGTGAGCGGAGGAATTGGAAGGAATCGGTAATTCTGTTGCGGCAGGAGCGATCGAAGATGACTTTGACAAGGAATCCGAGAAGATAAAGGTTGCAAGAGCGAGATGGTTGACGTCCTATGGCCAATGAACAGTCAGAGAGGAGAAAATCAACGTCAAGATAAGCTGATGTAGATATACCGTGTAGTCCTGGCTCACTGAAGCGTCCTCGACCTGCCATTTCCAAGATGTACTCCCACCCAACCGAAGACTCCGGCTGCCCTGAAGCAGAGTATCGACGTCGACTTGACCGGCAATATTCCTGGGGTTCCTGACGCTGTCGAACAGACTGCCTTCGAGTAGACCTACGTAGGTCGTACTGGCGAGCAATGCAATAACAACAATGGTGTGTATAGGGTGCTGACAAGCTTGCCTGGAGATCGACTGTAAAACGCCAGTGACCTGACGCTTTAACCATCCCGGTTCGGCATCGCTCTCAGCTTCTGCCGAACGAAGTTTCCTTGTAATCAAAGAGGTAGCCATTGTCTATCTAGACAAAATGGTGAGCAGGGAGAGGCGGTGTAGGCCGCGTGCTTAGGGAAAGTGCTGAAAATGACGGTTCGCAGGGGTGAGACCCTGTAGCCTCGAATTGTCTCAACTCGACGCTGAAAAATCTCAAGAAAGGTTTCCGAAATCAGGAGATGACATGAGGTAAAGTATCGAAGAGGTCGCTGCTTGCTGAAAGGACTCTAACGAAAAGCACAAACTTGACTGTGATCAGCACAATTATCTCTGGCGACGCTTCACCGATGATTAGACATACCAGACAATAAGGGGCGGTGAAATAACCAGCCCGCTGTCCAATATTATTGAGCTGAACCTGACCCTGTTGAAAGAAATCAAGTCCAATCCCATCAACAACTCCTTTCTTTTCCTATCCCTAATTTGCCCGCCTTGATCGCGGACCCCTGAAAGTTGAATGAAAGGGAGTCTGGCTCGCCGCTGGGGAAGATGGAAATAAGTAAATCCGGCTAATTTTGCCGCCTATGCACAGCCACAAGCACCGTGGATCAGTGCAGCTGCCCGTACCAGGCTCCCGGGAAACGACGACACAGTACTAGTATTATATTTAGCAGCGAGGTAAGGTAGGTAGGGAGTGCAGGGAAGAGAGGAGGATAACGATTAATCATGGAGAAGAAAGAGCGGAAGGGGAGGAGCAGATGGAGTGGGGAAGACAAAGAAATAAAAGACTCTCCAAAAAAAGGCCCCCATGTACCTTCCCCTCGGACTTTGGTGGTCAAAGAAATAGTCAATAGAGAAATGCTCCAGGGGTCCGGCCATTAAAATCCCAACTAGTCGTACTCCGTCCAGCTAAGATAGGCAATAGTGATCCTGAATTAGTATCTACTATCTACTCCGTACTCAGTATTTGGATTCTATCCGCCGAGTAGGTGTCAGTTAGCAGTCATATCAATGGGCTACCTTACCTTACTGGGCTATCAGTCCGTACCAACGATCCAGCGTGTTCCTCCTGTAAGGAGTTACGTACTCTACCACTACTTTCGACGTGCTACAAGTAGAAATCAATATTAACTGCTATATACCTGTTTGCGACTCTGCAGTTCGTGCAGTTCTGGTACTTCATCCTCTGCGCCCTGCTCGAGAATCCACTCTTTGTGGAAACGCACAAGACAACGGAGCATATACCAGTATTTCAGATTTTGACATTGAGATAATCATGACTGCAAGATCTGCAAAGCTGGTCACTTCACGACGAATACCCGTCGCCACCGGCCTGACGCAAACACCGAATATGGGTCAGGTCCCTGGTGACGGGTAGAGAGGTACAAACTGCACATCACCACAAACCAGCATCTGACGTAAGATGAATAATGTTGATTTGATGTTGTTACCGAAGCCAGCTTCTGAGAGAGAGCAGTATCTACGGAGTACATTGGCTTAGGTTGTTCCCAGTGGTCAAGCAAGTAAGCAAGGAGCAAAATAGGGTATGTCGTATCACTCGGTGTTACCAGTTTAGGTAGCCCCCGGGAGGCGGACTCTTTCTCAATCTGAACTGGGATTCAGCATGGAGAGGAATACAGTCGCTCCTCCTGGATGGAAAGAGAGAGAATGTCCACCACTATGTTACACATTTTTGCTACTTCACCGCTGTCTCCCTTACATGCCCTTAAAGAAGGTGAGCAAGTATCTTGCTGATGGCTGTTCTCTCTCCTGTGTCCTTCGACACCTTTCTCTCCTTCCGTGCCCCCTCGCATCTGCTAAACCTCATACTGATCTCTATCCTAAAAGAATGAAAAATCCCCAATGGCATAGTGTTCTCGACATCTCCGCTGTTCACCCAATTCGCAAGCCACCACTGGAGATTCCCATCTTTGCGTCGCAAGTCGCTACCCACGACTCATATTCGCCCGTAAACCTGACTACAATGGAGTAATCACCGAAATGCAGAGTTTACAAGCTTCTTTTGTAATTGGATACAAGTCTCCGGCGCTAATCAATCAACCTAGCCTACCCAAATGGGGGAAATTGTTTCATTTCAGAGTCTGTACTTGGCTTCGATTCCTATCATTCTACGGGCGTCTTCTTGGCCAAGCTGGTGGAGTGATGGACTAATGAAAAAAGCCAGGACCATTGAGGAATCCTGATCCGTCGGAGATAACACAACAATACCCACTCTTTTCATCTAATCAATAAGTGCGATGATTCTGCTGGGCTGTTCATGCCTTTGCTGCGGAGCCTACGGTGCCGACTACTACTGCGAAGAGGTCCGGTAAAATTTGCTGTCTTCCAGATCCTCTCACTATTGTTGGGGCAGATTCCTATCTCAGGATGAACCCGGTCAGTAGTACGCTGGATTCGGCTGAAAGCTTCCTGGTTCCAGTTGATTTGTTTTACTTTCTTTCGCGCAAAATGATGCTTCATAAGTACAGCCCCAAGGACTGACAGGCTGTGTCAAATGCAGTCCACGTCAGAAATCTTAAAAACCCGGATACACGGGACATCTGTACCGATTCTGCATCCTGGCAAGAGGCGTCTTGCTTTGGACCTCTTAGCATAATAAATACAATACTATATTGGGTAGTCAGCTAGTCAATGGCAGATATCTAGTCCTAGACTGGCCCTGGCACCAAACCCAAAAACAGAGACCGGAGTTTCTTCGGGATCAAATGGGTCCAAAAACTGCAAAGTGCAGGAATCGCTGTGATGTTCGCTTCTCAGAGCTATATAAATCGCGCAGCGGTTCGGGTTAGGCCTTGGAAATGAGAAGGCCGAAACTCGGCATGGCGGCCACCCGTCTTCAGTCTTCACACAGAAGGGACTCCCGTACTTTACCTGCCTTATGCCTTTACCTGTCTATATGGAAATCTCTGAGCGTGAGCCTCCTCAGCTGGAAGATTGTCAAAATGGCGTCACTGCACTTAGCATCAAGGCGCGGAAGAAACCTTAGGGCACGGGTCACAGTTTCTAGGCTTCTAAACTGTCACCGAAAATCCCATCTGATGCTTTATAAAGCCAAAACAGGCTTCGGGGCGAATAATGAGGCTTGAGCTTGCCTGTCAGCGGTACTGCCACCCTTAAATCTTGAAGACGGTTGCTAAGCGCCACGTCGGAGATCAAAAGGCCAATCGGTGACTTGGTCTCCTTGTATTCCATGCAGTTCTGCAACGACATCGAGATTCCTCAGACGTGCGATAAGGTTATGGGGTATACACTATAATTGAGGTACGCGCTGATGCTATTTGCGGTATCTCAACGTTATGCTTGAGCCTGAAACCTTTCTTCTGCTCGTTCCACCAGATTCTTCAGGCTTCCCAAGCAATACACAAACATCTAAACGCCTACTGGAGAATACCTCTAATCAGATCGATGAGTAGGCTTCTGCTTGACGGTTACAGGGATCTGAAATTGATTGGCTCCAAACGTTCCTTCAAAAGCTGGGCCTGTCGCTGCCTTTAGCGCCGTGCAAGATACTGGAGCCTCTCTTTGTTTCCTATTGACACTGGTCTATTGAGTGAACAACCCAAGTGTTTGGAACGATAAATTATCATCCAAGAAACACAATGATACTTGTTCCTTCATTGACGACAGGCAAGTGCGAAGCCTATCTGAAAAAAAGAGGAGAGGCCACTAAAAGGTCCCATGACCTTTTGTGTTTCAATGCCCATTGTCTTTAATGGATTGATCGCTTCACACCCCATTGTCTAGTCTCGGTCTCTTTCATCACTCCAACAAAGAAATAAGCGGGAATAGCCAGTGTGATTCGAGATATCTGAGGACCAGAATCAACACCTGAGAAGACGAGGGGAATTACCTGTGAAGGATTTCTAAAGCGTCCGACTCTCTTGCTTAGACTATCGACGATTACACTTAGTAGAAAGCAAGAGATAAACTCGCTGGTTTCGAGGCAACTCGCCTGCTCGGTGTCCTACTTTTTTTCCTGTCACTATCTTTAAGTCCTTCGTGGGAGCCAGAATATCATGCAAACGATGCGCGTTCTCCGTGTCGCCGTTTCGAGATTGCTCGTCTTCGCCCTCGTTTCCACAGATGTTACTGCCCATTCTTGGGTTGAACAGCTCACAGTCATCGCGCCGAATGGAACCTTTGTTGGCTCTCCGGGATATCCTCGAGGGAATGTTCTTCGCACTGATCCTGCCTTCAACGACAAGACCATGACCTACCTCATACCGCCTGATGGCCGGGCAAATCTGAGTCAAATCCTTCCGAGTGATCGTTTGTGTAAGGATACACAACAGAAACAGGCCCAGACCGAAGGTAGTCCAAGGCTTCAGGCAAGCCCTGGCGCTGCTATCGCCCTTCGCTTCCAGGAAAACGGACATGTGACCTTACCCCAGAACCAACCTGGGAAACCCAGGAATCGTGGGACGCTATACGTGTACGGGACGACAGAGCCAAAGCACGATGAACGGCTCCTTAACGTACACAAGGTCTGGAACAAGGAGGGCACAGGAGGCGACGGGCGCGGCGTCCTCTTGTCGATACAGAATTTTGACGATGGCCGTTGCTACCAGATAAACAGTGGTCAGATTTCCGAACATCGCCAGGCCCTATACCCGCATGAGGCAAACCAACTCATGGGAGCCGATCTCTGGTGCCAACAGGACATTGCGCTGCCATCTGAAGCGCCAACCGGCGAACCCTACACGCTGTACTGGGTCTGGGACTGGCCTACAGCCCCGGGAGTGGACCCATCCTTGCCGAGTGGAAAGCAAGAAATCTATACTACGTGTATCGATGTGGACGTGATCGATGCCCCTCCTACTCATGTCCGTATACCGGCGAACTACGTCGAGGATCAGTCCCTGAACAATGCGGCCATCCCGTCTCAGTTCGCAGAGGTATTCGGATTAGGAGGCTCCTCTTCTTCCGCGCCTGACTCTTCGACTTCTCGGCTGATTCCAACACTGACCGCGATTCCCAAGCAACCCACGCCAGCGACAGTGACTTCTTTCATTACAGTGACCACGACTGTTCAACCGCACGCCTGTCAGACCGGTCTAGGCTCATCACCTCCTAGCTCTTCCAGACCCAGCTTGTCTGCCCCAGCTTGGAACTGGTATCGCAGGCCAATCTAATTCTGCAACACCCTTAACTCGCGGCAAAGGGTCCGCAGATCTGTCTGGAGCTCTCGTTTGTCAGCCACAGCTGGTACTGTGCGTCCTTTCTTTTTTGGCTCCGATTCTTTTTGTTTATAATAGATAGAAAGTGTTTCCAAGGCAACAATTCAGTTGAAGACCATCATGTGTGACAGTGTGGGCATAATGGTAGAAGTAGAGAACCATGTATGCCGATATGTGTGGCTGTCACTTGCCAGGAGAATTGTCCCGTCCATGCATCTTTCAGCCAGCCTTATCATTTCAAGCAAGCAAGGGCGACCGGTTTCGCATACCAGCTTACCATTAGGTTACATGGGAGAGAATGCTCACCTTTGTTCAGTAGTAGTCAGTGTGTGTGTAGACTGTAGACGCAAGGGGACAATTGTGCCTCAGGCAATATCCCAAGATGGGAATAGATCAAGGCACCATATTCCTGAAACACGCTAGTCCACGCGTGGTAGATCACGTGCACACCTCCAAGTCTCTGGCGGCGGAAAGAGGAAAAGAGCTGCGACGACGAGATCGATACAGAATGACATGTTCTGACATCTGTCTCATGCTTTGAAGTCGCTGAAGAGGCTTAAAGCGAGGTTTTGGATTGACTTCTCGAACCAACGTGCTCGTCTCTGCATGGCTGCGGTGGGAGTCAAGCCCTTTTCCCCACCAACTGCGCCTCGATGATCCTAAACGCTTTCGGGCCCTCAGTCTTCAGTACCTGGTAAGTAGGTAATCTCCGGCCTCCTTTGCTTGGTTCCCGCCATCCATCGATCGTCCATTTTATCACTGCACTGGCACTTAAGCACAGGAACTCTGCTTGTGGCTCTTCATCCTCGTTCTTCCTTGCAACCGCTCCTCCCCTCTGTCTGTCTCTGCTTCATCGCTGTCTTGTTTGTTCTTCGTCATTGGTTGTTTTCTTGTTAACCGGGCCCAGCTGCTATATTTAGAACCTCCCACTTACATCGCCTCCGTACCTTCAAACGACTCGACAAGAATCCAAACGCGGGACAAAATTCCTTCGAGTCCAGCAACATTATCTCGACAGCAATCAACCTCGCTATTGGTTGCAGGCTTCCCTAATATTCTCTTTCTCAGAGGCTCCGACTGGGCTTACGTCTCATTCCTCCATTGGTCGGGTATTTCGATTCAAAACACAGACCGAGGCGTTCTTGGGGGTTTCCTTTCGAGATCAATAGCCGCGCACTGAACCTATCTCGATCGTTGATTGTTGCAACAGTCGCCAACTGACGCATCGGGACATTGCGAATATCCGGCGTCTAGAGTCGCCTCAGGGGGTTTCAAAGCGACATTGATTTGGAGAATCTGAATCGCCTCTTACCCCAGCCTCATACAATCGGTGGTACAATATCGTGCTTGTAGGCAAGGAGCTATTAAAGTACCTCTCAACCTGCATGTTTTTACTCTTATTGCTTTCATAGCCCCAGCCATCTGCGTCGGCTAGATTATATTGGGGGTTTTTCTGTTCATACCACAGGCGTGTTCCTGCGACCTGGCATTGATCGGATCCGGAGAGTTGACGACGCGATGCGAGGCTAAGGTCCCAGAGCTTCCTTCACCATCGAAAAAATAGTCGCCTCCTCAACAGACACATCTTTAACTCACATCGCTCCACCTTCCCGAGACAGATTCATACACCTGTCATTATTTGTCGTGGCTCTCCGCGTCCTATCATGGCAGCCCTAACCTCATCGGCTTCTCGGCCGCAGTCACAGGTGATCACCTCGATGACAAATCTGTCAGTCCTACCTCCAATCATCACGGATCCTTCCGGGAAGACACAAAGCGGGCAGCGGACATCGTCATATGCGAAAGACCGCCTATCGATGTACTCGAATGTTTCGGTAGCTTCTCAAAATCGCTCCCGTCCCGGCTCGCATGTGTTCCCAATATTTCATTCCAGCTTGCCATATGCTCTTGTTCGGGATTTCGCATACCCTCCAATTCACCCGCTTCATTACGGTCCGCTGCCACCTCGTGCCTCCGGAGTGTCCACTCCGGCAAGTGAACATCGGCGCCTTTCGGACCCTCC
The DNA here is from genome assembly GCA_014281905.1 of Aspergillus hiratsukae. Classification (NCBI taxonomy): domain Eukaryota; kingdom Fungi; phylum Ascomycota; class Eurotiomycetes; order Eurotiales; family Aspergillaceae; genus Aspergillus; species Aspergillus hiratsukae. The sequence continues at coordinate 203,995 of JACBAD010002116.1, forward strand.
CGCACAATGGGATGACTCGCGGGGCCAGTGGTCGTTGGGCCCTTGGAGAATGGATCAGAGTCATGGACAACAGCAATTACCCGCGATGTCGTTTGGTGATGGACCCCCTTATAGCGAAGATGAAGATTTGCATAGTCCGGTGTACTCGTCCCGCCACCGCAAGAACAAGTCGACAGGGGTGAATGCGAATGGTCGAAGGACGGGAAGTCCCGGTCGCGGTCATCAGTCTGCCTATTTCTCCGGTGACGCTGACCGAGGAATACTGGTCAGCATGAACGCGGACGGCAGCGAGACTTATTACGTCAATGATGACGATGATGGGACAGACGATGGCCCTGGGGGAGAATATGTCACCTATCCTCCAAATGAGAGCCGGCATTCTCACATGGGGAACGAAACTTACGGGGACTATCAGAATTGTGGGCATGATGCAGAGCTTGAATCTGAGGACGATTATTCCGGTGCCGACCGATACTCGGGCGATTTTCAATTCGCGGTTGGCTGCCCCGATGAGGAGATGCATGGCAAAGCGGTTGCACTGTTTGATTTCACCAGAGAACACGAGAATGAGCTGCCCTTGACGGAGGGACAGGTGATTTTTGTCTCATACAGGCACGGCCAGGGCTGGCTGGTCGCGGAGGATCCAAAGACTGGTGAAAGCGGATTGGTACCAGAGGAATTTGTTCGGTTACTCCGGGACATCGAAGGTGGCCTGACATCGCTTAGCGGCGACCCGAGTTTCGATGCCGAAGAGGATGATAGCACATACTTGAGCCCGGACTCAACCGACTCGGAGCAGGCCATCACACCAACTCAGAATGATCAACTCCCGCTGAGTTCTGACAGGGGGTCTGTTCATATTGCCAACAGCGCAACGAATATGGACAGTCCTGCCGTCATCCCAGCTGGCGGTGGCGAGACCGAATCGAACGCATCACATTTTCTGCACAACGGACAGGAGATCGACAGCGCTCCACCAATGGAACAACGAATGACGGAGAAACGGGAGACAAAAAGGGAAAGCCAGATAGGTATCTTGGCCAAGACATGAGACATGTTCCTCAGTTTGGCCTTGCGCGGACTGGCTGCGAGGTGGCGCTTCCGCCTCGAGTCTTTTAGTGAATATATTAGTTTGCGCCTCGGGTCCGTCTTTACAAAGACATGTCAGATTCAAGTTTCTTCACTCTTGGCTGCTAGGTGGGCTTTCCGGATTGCAACAAGTGCCAGCTGTTGTTCAACCGCCCGCGAAGGATACATAGTCTGGGTGAATCTAGGCCAGTGTCATCCCATACATATGGCACGATATATTTCATGACGATTCGCATCGGATAACCTGGTGGATGAAAGGCTGACGATGCTTGATACTTGAGAAACTGAGCTCTCAGTGAAGGAAAGGGAATCCCCCTTCGCTTGTTGCTTGAACAAACCAGAAAAGGAGAACAGGCATTGTTCTTCGGCGATTTCTGGCTTGTAAATAATTCTGTTTCTGCATGGTTCTACTGTTTTTAATATCCAGCGCCGGCGTCACATCTGTTTCAGCATCTGTTCTTGATTCTTCGGCCTTAAGGGGCTCTTGTGCATGGTATGGGGCTATCATTGTGTCAATTCTAGTCTCTGTGAGATTGGAATCAATAAGAGCATGCTAGTAACCAAGGTATACAATAAACGGCGAGTGATGTATATATACTTGACCCATATGCCACAATATCCAAGAACTAGAGAGTACCCAGCACTAAATCAGTGTACATGCAGCTCATCGCTTGAAATCCACCTCCGAACCAGGCAACTCGGCCACCTTCCCCATCGACCCCGGCAACTCCGACAGCTTACTCCCCCCAGGCACCTTGCCGCCGCCCTTCTCGGCCCCCAGCTCATGCACCACCGCTTCCCCAGACGCATCCATCTCCTGCCTCATCCGCCCCCCAAGCATGGGAATGTCCTTCTCAGCCATCTCCATCGCAGCAACCTTCGCCATGGCCTCATGATCGCGATCATCGTCATGCATCGTCGATCCCATAGTCGTCGACGTTGCAGCGAGAGCTGCACCATCAGCATCTGCATCCCCCTCCCGCCGCGCCATATCCCCCGCCTGCTGGGCGTCCGCGTCC